>PVIC010018039.1:0-32046 GCA_004025085.1 Thryonomys swinderianus
CTGTACAGAAAGCCTGACCAGTGGGCCTATCTTAAATCATTCAGTCCAGTGCCTCAGAAAGCCAGGTACCTTTCAGACTTACCAATGGTTTCCTACTTTTTATGAGGTGTCTGATTTTTGGTCAGTGCAACTTCTCCAACACCCTTTCCCACTCCTAAAATTTCTCACTCTCGCTCATCTGGGCTCTGTTTATAGGAGAAAGTCTGACTCTCAGTCCTTTTGAGTTGGAGCACCATTTGGAACAATCCAGCTCATAAAAAGTCCTGCAGTTCCTTTGTTGGCCTTATCACGACCTGAACATTTTGTTAACAAAGCGCCCTGTTAATGTTTTGACCACAAGAACTAATGTGCTTCAGGCTGACCGTCTTGCCAAAGTGGTGCCTGCTCCTAAAAAGGGAAAGTATTAATTCTATTTTCAAAATAAGTCATCTTACCCAGCTATATTAGGAAATGTCATCAATCAGTCCAAGAGGCCAGCAGCCTGTGGGTGAGGCTGCTGGGGGAGGGTGTGTGAATTCCCTGGCTGTCCCTGTACCCCACTCCCCTGTAGAGGGCAGTTGAAGTTCCTCTTATGTGAAATGCAACTGCCTCCATTGAAATGGGCCTGGCATTGGCTTTTAAGTTACAGAAAACAGAGTCTTCCACGGTGGGCTCAGCCAGGCTGGCACCTAGTGAGGTGATGGGCTGATTCCTCAACAACAAAGCAGATCTGAGAGTCAGAAGACAGACACCAACTTGGTTCATGGCTGGGGCAGTGACTCTCAGCTCAGGTCATCACCACATCCTAAGCACTAAAAGCAGTTTCTCTAAGGGTAACATTCGGGGCCATCTGTCTCCCTTCCCTAGGAGTAAGGGAGGCTTTCACAGCAGAGGAAGCCAGCTGGTGGGCTTCCCAGAGAGGAGCCCTACTGCCCAGAAGGGGAAGACAGCATTCAAAACAGAGGCTACTGAGGCCATTTGCAATCAAACCCCATTATCCCAAGTGCAAGACAAACAATCCTGTGCCAAATCCCCTGAGTGGTGGAGAGTTCAAATCCCACAGCGTGCCACCCACTCCAGAGAGGCTCTGCCCACAGAAAAACTCCCCCTAGTGCTGCTGCTCTGTGAGAATCTATGAATCAGAGGACAGCTCTACCTTTACCTCCAAAGGAAACATCCACTTCCCCCAAAACTTTCACATATATTAAGGTGCTATAGTTTCCCTTTCTTTCATAAAAATTATCTCAGCTCTGTTCTGCTTTAATGCATGTGTATATTCTGAAAGCAATGTGTTATATTTAATCCTATAAAGTTACAAGAGCTCTCATGTTGGTGTGCTTGATATTCATGGGGTCTGCTTGCCACTGTGTAAGTCCTTGATTTGCTGATTGTTGGCACTGTCTACAAGTCCTTCCACAATTCCCTCATTACCCAGAGGAGTTCTCTCTTGAAGCATCAGCTATACAGGGTGACTTACTATGCTTATGGTATATTGTATTCTTTTCCTCTAACCATTGATTAAAAAGCCATTATAATAAGAAAAAAGTGAAGGAAATAAAATAAAGGTAACAAGAACTTTGATGCAGTAAGCTACCTCACCTGATTCAGTTCTCCTAAAAATGGCAAGATCTGAAAACACTTCAAACTCACATGATACTAACACAAATCCCACTCCTGAGCATCAACCTCTTCCCATTCCCAGTCCAGTGTGGCCGAGATTAGCTCCATTAACTGTCTCAATCAGAATCTACAGGAACAATAACACCCTTCTCTTTTAGGTCAGAGTTCATCTCAGGCAATTTACATTCCTGACCTTTTAAGGGAAAGCCTTCTTGTTCCTCGTCCAACCCACAAAACCCTTCATAGGTAGGAGTTTGTAGTACGGTGAAAATAGATGAAACGAGATGCTGGAATCAGATAGAAATTTCTGTTTTGGATGTAACCAGACAGAAGTTAGGTGACAATAAGCAAGGTTATGTCAAGGGAATTAAAAAATGGCAACAAGAGTAGGACCTAAGAATCATTACATGACTAGCAACTATTAGAGTATGAAACTATGAAAAAGAAGATAGATTCAAGGGAGACATTTTTGACAGATCAGTCAGTAAGGAAAATTTCTCCCAGACACAAAACCTTAAAGCAGCAATTGGGGGTTAGAATATTTTTATTATTAACTTTAGAGAGAAGAATCAAAATTCTGGTAATTTTAAGCACTCCCCAAGTTTTATGTCATGAGGCAGAGGTAATCACTAAACATTCCCTCAAAAGCTCTCATCTTCCTAAATGTGTATCCTATTTATGGAACAATGAACAGTTTAAACCTTGAGAAAATTGTGTTCTTCTAAATACTCATTACATAAATAATAAAGCATAAAGTAAAACATAATTTGTTTAAAAATTCCCAAACAAAAGATTCTACTGCTTAGGGGATGCTCTTTGCACTTTAACTTATTAAATTAAGTTGTGTAATTAGTTGGCCTTTGTCATCCAAGCCATGTTTCTGTTCCACAGAAAGACAATGGGACGGAGCCTTAGCAGCCAGATGAAGACAAGTGATTCCCAGGACTCAGAAGCCACAGAACTGTGGGACCAGGTTCTGAAGCGTCAGCACCCGCCTTGCACAGGTTAGTACTGCAGCCAGAGGATGAAACCAAGGACACAAAACAGAGGGAAACTGGCAGATTTTGCAGTTGTGTTAGAAGCATATGTGTCTTTCTTCCTTCTGGGTGTTATAGCTCTGACCTAGACATTAAATTTTCTACATTAACCAACTTAAGAGCCAACAGCCCAAGAAATGCCAAATGTGCCTTACTAAGTACACCCTCACTCGCAACACAGTGAAGTACCCATCACTACAGATCATAGCAGGTTGACCTGTGTCAGGGCAACAGCTGCTTGGCTTCAATTTTAAGGAAAAGCTGTTGAGTAATTGTGTACAACGTGTGGCTCTCTGAACAAAATTCTGACTTGAATGGCACAAAATTATGCTTGTTAGTACTTTTAAATTTATAATAAATATTCATACTAGATAAGCTTTCTATATCATCAAAAAGAAGCAAATGAAATATTTCAAAAAATATAACTTCATAGGTCAATGATCAAGAGATGGAGGGAAAGGGAAGAGAAGGAAGGGTTTACAAAGTGTTTATAAAAATGCCACTCTCCTTCTTGGTATAGAAGCTAGTTTGACAAAGTTTATAGTCTACAAAAATATAGCTAAAAAAACACTCAGTAGAAGTATGAATTTCAATTTGTATGACTTAAAATTTTCCTTAATTCAGGACCAAAGATTTAGTTCAGTGGTTCTGGCACCTTTCTAGCATGCCCAAGGTCCCTGGTTCAATCCCCAGTAACCACAAACAACAATACAAGGCATGGTGACTCATGCCCACTAGCAGTCAGTACTATACACCACAATTCTGGGCATGGTGCTTCACATCTGTAATCCCAGCACTCAGGCAGAGACAGGAGGATAGCTGAGTTTGAGGTTTGCCTAGGCTACATAGTGAGCTCAGGGCCAGCCTGAACTACAAAGCAAGACCCTGTCTCAAAAAAAAAAATTCTTAGACCTTGGTAAGTAAAAAATATCTTCATATTTTTAGTGTTGGAATTTCACAATATTTCAAAAATGAAAATATTTTAATTCAATTCTATTTGTTTTAGTATATAACTGCATATTTTAAAAAGTATTGTGGTTCTGTTTCACGTATGAATTGTCTTATAGTTATTCTTTGCAGTTAAGATATCTGACACAAAATATGCTAGCTTTTCATCTAAAGGTAGCTATTCTGGTACTTGAGTTAATATGATTTATACAGTTGTCACATTTTCATTTTTTTATGTTGTGTATAATGGAAGTGTAAGAATTTTAAAAGAATACTCTGAAAAGATACATTCAGCAAAGGAGAAATAAAGTAGAAAATGTGATGTCATTAAAGCCTGGTGAAGAATGTGGCTAAACAGAGGACTTGATGCCACATGCTATAATTGGGAACTCTGGTGACCTCAAATGCATACAAGTTAGGTATGTGTGTGTTCATTCTCTTTCAAATGTCACTTAAAGGACAATAAAGAAGTTTAAAAGATCTGGTCACACATAACCAATGAGAATGGAAGCAAAGACCACTGTGGCTAAGTAAAATTTTAGAAGATGAAAGTAGATAGACTAGCAGATGTAACTTAGCTGAGAGAGAGCGCTCCCAGCATTCACTGGGAGATAGATGAAGGTCCACAGGAAGCAGCATCTCTTCCATTCAAGAGCCCTTAAGAAGGATCAAGTATTAGAGATACAGCTCTAAAGGTTAGAATGTTGTAACCAAAGAACTGAGTGAAAATTTGTATGAGGAAAAATTAGATGCCCCATATCACCTCTCAATCCCATGCACCCTGAGATTATGCCACCAATACCTGATACAAAAGAAGAATAAAGCATATTTTCTAGAAAATTCAAAATAAAATTTAGTAGATTTCCCAAGCCAAACTAAAGTTTGGCCTGAGATTCCAGGCTACCTAACCTATTAAAAATTAAAATATGAACATTGACACTAGAATTCCTAGCCCCTTGCTCAAGGAGATCCTAGAAAGCTATCACCCAGACTTACTGTCTCTAAATAAATGAAAGCAAGAAATGAGGCCCAGAGGAAAGACCTACAGACACAATAGAAACAGCTGATTTTCTCACTTTTGCTACCTGGCCCCTCAAGGAATCACAGGACACACATTCTTCAGCTTCTAGTCAATTTTTCTTTGAAATAAATCAAGTTAGAAACCTTCTGGCAAAGAGATAAAAGTTTACAATACACAAACAAAATAAAGGTAACTTACAAGAAACACATACATTGTGTGCAGAAGAAAGAAATCACAGCCTTGATGGCTGCGATGCAAACCCTGAGATGGGGTTAAGCATGTAAGATGTTCAGGAGAACATGGCTTCTGAGGGGACAAAAGTGAAAGTGGGCAGGGAGAGCATTTAAGCAGCAAAGCTGGTCCTATACCAGGTGAAGCCTCTGTCTCTCTGGGGCTGGAACAGCCAATCAGAAATCTGCCAAGTGAGCCAAGATGGCCAAGTGTGGCCACCGGGGGGCGTGTCTCAGACACAAGTACTCCAAGGAGGGGAAGTGGTCTTGGGCCACATGTCCTTCTTCAGGGAGGTGTTCAAATGGTGCATCCAATCTCCACCCCAGGAACTTTAGAGAAATTATAACAAGTGTCTTTACTAGGCCAAATAAAGGTATCATTCCATCTTGCAAAACAAGAAAAGAATGTTTTATGTGATTTTTATTTTTAACATGGAATATTTTGACAATATTAAAGATCTCTAGAAATCTAAGAACATAACAATGGATTTTTTTAATTCCACATAAAAGGTGAAAGATAAAATTGAAAAAAAGTCTTCCAGAAAATGAAACGGAGAGATTTAGGAAATAGTTTGAATAAAATAAATTTTAAAATTAAAGAAAAAAATCACAAAGTTTAATATTTAAATAATGGGAACACCTAGAAAGAACAGGAAGAAGAAAGAAAATATTATCAGATAACTAAGAAAAAAACCACTACATTAATCACAAAGAACATTGTGTTCTGATCTGGAAATTTGCAATAAGTCTACAGTACAATAAATAAGAAGGGAAAGGACTTTTTTTTAGAAAAATTTCAAAACTTTAGAAATAGAGAATAGATTTTAAAAACTTCCAAAGGAAGGGAGGAATCTCATGTGCCATCTTAGAATTTAAAACAGCTTCAAACTTCATACCAACAAAGACAGAAAGTAAGAACAATCTTTAAAATTCTGAAAGTAATTTTCATCCAAAATATCATACCTAGAAAAACTTGAAGAGACTGTGAAAGTAAAAGATAAGAGGCACTTTTGCCATTCAACTTTGTTACAGTTCATCTAGAGAATTAACTCTAGGGAAAAAAAATGAAAGAGAATAAGCCAAAAGCTGATGCAATTCAGGAAATAAGAAGAAACAGGAAGGATAAAGACAAGCTCCATTTGACAGCGAGAGGGAAAAGAGACCTAGAACACGGCCTAGAATAGGGCACAGCTCCAAGCACTAGAACCACCTATGAGGCAGGGCTGCTGGAGGGCACAGGGGATGCAGAGGGACAGCTCCAACACGGAAACTGAGGGTGGCTTCTACTCCTTCTACAAAGAGGAACCATATCCTTGTCTCTGGATTTGGAGAATGAAACAGGGCTCAGTCACTCAGCCATAAATTAAAAATAAATCATTTAGAAAAACTAAAGACAAGGAAAGAAAGACAAGGGCATTGTGTTTAACTCAACTATTTACAGTACCTATATACACTTAATAAAGGTAAAGCTGAACATAGGTTAAATTAAAAATGGTCACTTAACTATACTTAAAGGAGGAAGAATTAAGAAGAGAAAAGTTGACAGTGCTAACTCTTTTCTCTATGGAAGAAGGCACGTATACCTAAGTTAAATCACACAGAGAAGGCAATACGGGATGCACATGTAATTCAGACATTGGGTGTTATATGTGGAACAGGGCCCGAGATTTAGCTCAAGTGATACCACAGCTGCCTTGGAGTTATATGCAGAACAATGACCTTAACACATCGAAAGCAGGATAAATAATCTGCACATAAGAAACCAATGGTGACAAAAAGGAAGACAGTACTGTTTTTCAAAATAAGTACAATACCATTTGTCTGTCTGCATTGTATATCTGCACTGAACTGGTGACAATTCAACATCAATTTTCATAACTTTGCACCTAATCCCTTTCCACTTTTTGTTTATAATGTTGCAGTTAGTCCAGGAGGAACAAATCCAAGTTCATGCATATTTTATGGCACCTGGCAAAAAACAGCAGTAAACCAACAGTATTTGTATGAGGGCTAACTTCAATGATTTGATTTCATGTTTAATAACTAACGATTTGGGGGCATTGATGAAACACAGTGACTTGCCCCATCTTCCCTCCAGAGCAGCTCACTTTTCCTCAGGCACCACTGAACAAGCAGAAACAGCTGTGAGTACAGAGGCTGAACCACCTTTCCTTTCAAGTTTTCTCCAAATTCTACATTTGACCGTGATAAGTGAATGGAGGAGGAAGACTCATCAGAATCCCGTGTGATAACTGATGTTTGTGTTGGCAGGTGAACCCCATTCATACATCAAGATGTCAGGCTCTGTCACCTTAATAGAATAAACAATTCAATGGAAGAATTGTAGTAATCATTTTAATGAGCTTCTTCATTTATTTCAAAGAAAGAAACTAAAACTGATTTGTGAAAATAAACAACTCCTGCTTCACCCGTTTCTCTCTTTCAAAGTGATCCATCAAGGAGACCATCACAAGAGTCCTGTAAATCTCTTTTATTCCCTATACTTTAAAAGGAGAAAGAGAGAGTGGATCCCAGTGGATAAAAGGCCATTGTCTGGATTCCTGTGATTTCTTTTTACCTTTGAATTCCAGGACATTTTTAAAGCTTTTAAACTTGTGCAGGAATGAGAAAGAGAAAGCACAGAACCTGTTAGTGCACATCTACAATCCAAACATTCAGGAGGCTGAGTCAGGATCATGACAAATTTGATGCCAGTCTAGGCTACATAGCAAGTTCAATGCCAGTTCTCACTACATAGCAAGACTTTAGACAAATAACCCGTCACCTCCCTCAAGTGGTCAACTGGATCAGTCTTGTTTTTAGAGTTGACTATCATGTGTTTGTAAGAACTGTAGATTTAGGTAAAAAGACTGGCACAAGTGATTCTTTTTCTTGAATGAATTCAGTGGCCTTTATAGTATAGGAAGTAATGACACTGAATTGGGCTGGTACATTATTAACTCCTCAAGTCAAAAGGACAAGATAATTTACCCTGAGCTAGTAGCAGTTCACAGGCCCAGCCAACCTAGCATTGCTTTCACTTGGCCCTCTTTCTGCTGAGCCTCATCCAAACCCCATCATATCTACTCACTGAAAGTCATCTACCAACTTTGTTTCACTACAACATGCCATTAATTCCTCATCCCAAACACGTTGACCTTTCCATGATTTTACATCACCCACCAAAGCTTGTTTAGTCATATTATTTCCCAACCAAAACTGAATTCTTTGGAAAATATTTCCTCAGCTAATCTCTGAGGGGGTGGGGACAGAGCCTGTTTTTCTGGTGAACAACAATAATAACCTTAGGTTTATCTAGAGTTAAATCATCTCTAGAGCACTTTCCACCAAAACTTTATTTCAGGAGAAACTTAGAAAAGTCATAGCTCCAAGCCAGGAAGGCTAATTTTGATTTCAATTGCCAGAATAAACTGGACCAACAAGACTATCTCTGCAGTATTATCCAAATAAAAATAGATGAGTTGTTGATAGTCATGGCTTTTGATGGTAACTCAATAAAATTCCCTTTCTGCTGTGTTCATTCCTCAGGTACTTAAAGGACTGTAGGAAATGTGAAAGCCAGATATTATAACAAAGACAGCTGAATGTAGTTTTATTGCCTTGTCTCTAAATTATGCTTACCCAAAGTCATGTTGATTTAGATAACCTATGTTATGGCTTATATCTAGATGCCTCCCCCAAGCCTCATGAACTCACAGACTTTGAGGAGGTAGCTGGATCATGGGTGTAAGATCCTGGAACTAAGCGAGTGTAGTACTAGATTAATCCACTGATTGATTTAACACAGTTCTGGGTGTGGAAAATAAGAAGGCTTAACCATAGGTGTGGGTGACACCATCCAATAGGCTGGTGGCCTGGATGGGTTAAAAGTCCAGAAGGCTGTTGGCTGCTTCCTTCATGCCCTGCCATGGACTGTTTCTCCTCTGCCTGGCCCACTGCCATGTCACCCTACCTGAGAGCCAGCCATCTATGCACTGAAACCTTTACAGATTGTGAGCTGAAATAAACCGTTCCTCCTTTAACTTTTGTGTGTCAGAGTGACAAGAAAGTAAGGACTAAGACACTCCCTGTAAGTTAGCTAAATCGACATTTAAGAACATTTTTAAGCTTTGCTTTTCAATCTTAATCATAAGATAAACTAATTTATACTAAAACAAATGGTCAGCCTTTCAGGTAGTGAAAGGCTTTTTCAGTAGCCTTTCAACTAAGCCAAGGCTCCAAGAATGAAAAAATGACAACATATGCACATAAAACTTCCTAAACCTACACTCAAAACAGGGCCAAATATGTAGGGTTAGAGAGCAATACAAGATACTCCAATTTCAAAAACAAACCAAGCTAAATGAATGTCTCACTCTTCTTATTTTAGTCTAATTTTGAATTACTCTAATTATTCTTGACAGGAATACCTAGGTTTAGTTACTATCCCACTACTAAGGATTTGAGACAGTAGGCTTGAAAGACCCAGGAAATGTAGACAATGATACAAAATTCTGGGGGTGGGGTTGTATGTTTTCTATTCACTAAAGGCAATATTTTGATTTGTACTTGAATAGTTTGAAGTCAATATAGAAAAGCTACCTCAGCCTGTATGTACCTAACAGACTCCTCTCCATTCACCATGCTCTCAAGAATCACTTCTCTTGATTGTTCTCACCAAGGAAGAGTGTGGTTAGGGCTCCGCAGGGTCTTCATTCCTGTGATTCTCCTTCCCACAATTTCTCCCATCTCAGTTAGCTCTTGCTTTCTCACTGTCCCTTCATCCTGAAAACCTAAACCCACAGTTTAGCACAGATTGTTTTATCTTTCATCCATGAGTGATCCTAAAGAGCAAGACCATTCAAGATTGGGATGTTCAGTAAGGAAAACATTGCACTCACTAGATAAAATGAATAGAAAAGTTTCAGCTCTTACTCAAGAGATCTGTGAGAAAGTGTCTCCATATTGCCTTTATTTTATAAGAAGGGAAATTTCATTTTATACTAGTTTACAAGGAACCAATATCTTCATTTATTTGTGTGTGTGTGTGTGTGTGTGCACATGCATGTGTAAAGTACTACATAGGAAAGTGTGGTTAAGAACAGTAATGTTTCGAGGGGCCCGGGGCTGAGACAAACATCAACATTTTCCTCATTATTTGGGTAGACTGCCATAATGAAGTTTCCATATTTTGGTAAATTGAGGGTCACAGCAGCCAAACAGATGTCAAGCAGCACAGATTCAAACTTCACACCCTAAAACGTCTGGGGCTCTCTGTGTACTTCCTGACATTCACCCAGCAGAGACTGAAGACGTGTGTGAAACGAGGCTGTTCCTTTGCTTCCTGTATCTTCACCCTTCCAGGTTCACAGAAGGGCTGAACACTCTGCCATGCCCTCATCCCATACTATGAATGTTGCTTCCGTGGCCCACCAGAAATGGTGACCGTCAAGAGTGACAGGAGCCGGAAGCTGAGAGAGAAAAGTCTGTGACCTAAGCCACTGCTCTAGACTTAAACTCCAGTTTCTAGAACCTGAGGCTTTCTGTACTTAGCAAGATCCCAGGAACTCGGAGTAGCAAAGGCCTGAGATCAGGACTTCCACTGAGAATCAGTTGTTTCTGTACCCGCCCAGTCCCACACAGGACCCTTTCCTGGGCAGAGGGTGTGTCCACAGCAACACATGCATCACTTCCGCCTTCCTCCGGGGCCCGGACATACTGACGACTAAAATTCTGCTGGGTTCCCATGAGGGCATCTGAAAGAAAGGATGAAGTTCCTTTCTAGGCTGTGTGAGGCCTCGTTCTCCCAGCACATAGGGGACCCCTGCTTTCACTGGGTTTCCTTGAAAACAACCACTGGCACTCACCATGTATTTAGAGCAGAGTTTTAAATCCACCAGCAAATCATGAAGCTGCCTTTGCCTGTGCTGTCTCTTGTCTCTGGATCTGTCACCAATCACCTCTTAGCCGTGTGTTTGTCGTTCTGTGCAGAGCAGCTGAAATTAAGATTCCTCAGGAACCATAGCAGGACAACTCCTCAGACCACTGACCTTCTGAATAACTTTCTCATTCCTTTCATGTCCAGGGAAGGAGAAAGGAGCCCAGAAAGCTATGCGAGGGTGAACAAAGGCCAGAATTGTAATTTATATGTCTGACCTGACAGAAAGGTGAAAACAAAAGAGAATGTTTTCTCAATGTCCTGACCTCTCCTCAAGGATGTGTTGCCAAGAAAAATCATATACTTTTACATGAAACATCTTTCATTTGTGCTTTTAGCCATAAGCAGTCATTTTAAATTTGATATGAACAGGAAAACTCTTGTTAGGTCCCTAAAGGTAGGGCTCTGGTTAGAACCCCTGTTTCTAAATCTCAGAACAAGGTCTAGCATGTAGTAGATGTTCAGCAAATACCTCTGAGCAGCTGCTGAGCTGTAAGCGACCTAAGGGCATCATGAAACCAGACAGTGTGCTGTGGACCCCCCTGTAGCCCGCACATGCTTCTCACACCCACATGAGCTTCCTGCCAGCCTTCCCAACTTTGCTAAGGCTATCTTAATTCATTTCTTTTCTGCACAAATTTAGTCTCTCCTCAGTATCTCCAACCCTGCCATGTTCCTCTTTTATTCCATACTTTCTCTGATCCTGAATAAACTTTCAACATAAATTGAGGAAAAGTTTTAATTTATGGTGCTATCCTTTCTAAGCCTGACAGACATGGAAGAACCTCTGCTTGCAGCAGTGCAAACTAGTTTAGGAGGCTTCAGACAAAAAAAAAAAAAATACTTCAGAGACCACTCATTTCTAATGCTGGTAGAACCACAAGAAATCCAACATCAACCATCCTGGAAAATTAACTACATTATGTGAGCAATGCCCACAATTATGTGTTTGTCTGTTTCATAAAAACAGAGCTCAAAAGATTTTTCCAAATTATACCACTTTCCAGAACCTGCTAGAAATGCTACTTTGCCTCAATTCAGAAATACTTTGTAAGGACTGGTATAAGGAGGTCTATTTACAGACAAGGAAATATGATCTTTCTATGTGTTAAAGGAAAGAAATAATTGAAAATCATGGACCTTAAAAATTAGCCTTTTGGGTGGGCTGGGGATTTAGCTCAGTGGTACTGCTGTCTACCTTGTAAGCACAAGGTTGTGAGTTTGATTCCCAGTATAACCTTTTGAGGAATGCCTGGGCAGCCCCATCCCCCCAACTCCATACTATCTGACCAAGGTCTAATGTCTCCTTACAGTGTTCTGTAATGTGGACCCCAAAGGTACTCTCCATTCTCCTGGGTCCTCATCCTTCAGGGCTCTTGCTAAGTACAAAGTCACTCAATCTATTAGTTCCTCACAACAACCTTTCATCTGCCCATTAACAGTAACCCTAACAGCAGTCAGCTCTCACGAAGGCACATTTGGGCCCCATGCAAGGAAGACAGGAGAGAGCTCTACTTCTGTTTTCACCAACCATGGTTAGCACTTGGCATGCCAGGGTAGTGACCTCTTTTCCCAAAATGACAGAGCCTCCTGAACACAATTCCCTAGAGTATCAATGGCACTTCTGTCACAACTCCCACAGGAGCAGAAACTGTTGCAGAGATGTCTTGAGTCAGAACCAGGGCAGAGGATATAGCTCAGTGACACTGTGCAGCCCAGCAAACGCCAGGTCCTGAGTTCAATCCCTGGTAAAAAACATGATCTACTCTGTCTTACATTCAGGCCCATTATTTCATACCTTGCCCTGAGGTCTGAAAATGGTGGGAAAATTCCGCCAGGCAGGGGAACCCCACTGGAACAGCGACTGCAGGTTCATTAACCCACTGTGAATTCCAAATACTCTCCGACAAAATCACACTTGAACCAGCACCAAACCTATTGTTGTTGTTCCTTAAATTTTCCACAGCATTAAGAGGGCCTGAGAATTTTCCTAAGGCTGGACTATGTTCCCACTGAAGTGGTTCCACCAAAATTTAGCAGCACCCTGAGGGATAAAAAGCAGTGGGGTCTCTTATATTAATGTCACTGAGCTTTGTGGACCTGGCTCAGTGGTTCAAGCCAATCATAATCTCCTGGAAAACAGCCAAGAATGTGACTATAGGAAATGTCAGTAACTCACAGAAGATTTCAGACCCACAAAAGTGATGTTTGCAGTCATTTTGCTGTTAAAATGAAAATAGTTATTGATTCTAAGGTACAATGGAGTCACCTAATATTTTCTTATGGAGCAAAGGTTTAACATTATTAACCACACCTCCTTCTGGTTTCAAAGACATAGAAAGGTACAGTATGCGCTAAAATTCAGAGTAAGGGAAAAGAATGATGAGATTTCCTTGCTTTCCAAGTGTAAAGCCTGTTTCTACAGCATCTGGCCCTCAGGCTATGACCACCTTTGATGTCCTCCCCTCCTCGTGTCTAAAAAGAAAGCTGGGGAACATATTTTCTACTTAGGAGGAAATAAGAAAACTTGACACCTCTATTTGGCTTTGTGATAGATTTGTTTCCTTTTAAAATGAGATAAAATTCAAGAAATAATCTAAATTTACCCTTCACATATCCCATAAAATAAAATAGCCATACGGATGTCCCAGTCAAGTTTTTAACAAAAAGCTTTTTACCTTCTACATCTTTCTGAAAGAACAAAGAAAACTGAGGAGAAAGAAATGTGTCAAATGACATAAAAAAAAATACCTTAAAAACCAAAAACATGTTAGCTCCATTACTACTTTGTCCAAAACAAAACCGACAAAGATTTGCCACATAGTGCAAACAACCTAGACAAGTGTTGTGACAAGAGAAAAAGCATACACTGAACAAATGTCCTGCTTCATAATTTTGACTAGAGATGGAATAAACCGAAGAGGAAACGCATGTTGGCTGCTGGTGTGAGGTGAGTCACAAACTACCACAGACTCTCCAGTGCGGAGGAAAGGCCACCACCACCCAGCCTTGAACAGAGACTGCTTGGGAGTTCTGCACACACCGGGAAAGACAGATGGCCAGGCGATCAGCACTTCCCCGGCCACAGAGCTGCTCGAACGAATGCTCAGGAACAGACCAAAATGACATCTTTATTCTAAATATCTCTGTTCATCAATGTGACACCTCAGAAATTCCCCACAGTGACAGGATTTTGGCTCCTTTGCTGAACTTAATGATGCAGAAATAATTCAGGACATGAAGACTGAGGGAGAGAGAAGATGCTAGTCTAAGCAAAAACTGCTCAAGCACATTTTTTTTCTTAATTTTGATCAAGTAATTTTAAAATGTCATCATTCGCGAGGACTTCTCACTGAGTCCTGGTGTAAAACATTCAACCTTTTAAAAAGCAAATTTAATCTTGAAAGGCCTGGTTTCTCAAGGTCTCTCTTAAGAAACTACAACATAAAAGAAGCTCTGCACAGCATTACTGTGGTAGTGTCACCCTCTGCTCCAGGGACAGTTTTATGACCAGCCTTCCTTCAGTTCTCACACTAAGGACGCTATAATGGCAGGTTGGTTTCAATTTTTCTTAAATCAGCTTCCATTCAGCAACATGAAATAATTAAAAGTAAATTGGAACTTAATGTTCAGTAACCAGTTGTAGCATGTGGCTGGTCGTGCACACCCCGTCAACATCAGTATCAAGTTACAATGAAATGAAACCATTCTGCCGCTGCTGTCACCCCAGGCCCAAGTTCTAGTCGGTAAATGTCTTATCCATCCCTGTCCAGAGACAGAGTCCCAGCATTAGCAGGAATCCCAGTGAGGCTTGAGAAAACAATCCGTGAACCCTGTTCTTTGGTCCCATAATGCTATAAAAATACATAAGGTCACTTTCAATAATGATCTTGTTCTCCATATTCCAGTGAGGATGATCTGGAATCCCTCTTCCGGTGAGAATTATCCCATACCAAAGAGGGCAGGACCAAAAGCATCAGAAAGCCAGGAACAAGTTCAAACGTGACACTGGAGTGGGACTTACTTGGTCAGTGAGCTCACCTCGGACATTAAAAGGCCGTCCCTACAGCTCCTGAAGTTGTTAATCTGGCATTTTATGGAAGTTTCTGAGGTGACTCTACTGTGCCTTGTGAGCAAAGCAGTTTTCACTTAATAATATATTCCATACACTTTCCCTTATTAAAATACTTCACTCATTGGATTGGGTTTTCACTTATGATTAGCAAAGATAAAATTGGAAAACCTTTGGAGATGGCCTTCTCAAGCTTCCACAGCACAGGGTTCCCTTTAAGATCTTATAAAAAGGATCTAGAAGTGGGGCAGGAAGTGGGACATTTGGGTGGTGCATGTCTGAGGGGCACATGGACAGAGCCCTGGTGGTGGCTGAGAACCACACTTTGAGCAGGAAGGAGCTCTCTCTGCCTTGAATAGATGAGGAATTTGAGTCTGAAAGGGAGACTGTGTTTTTTGTTTTTGTTTTTGTTTTGAGACAGGGTCCTGCTTTGTAGTTCAGGCTAGCACTGAGCTCACTGTGTAGCCCAGGCAAGCCTTGAACTCGGCAATCCTCCTGCCTCTGCCTCCCGAGTGCTGGGATTCCAGGTGTGAGCCACCACGCCCAGCAACTGTGGCTTTTTGAAGGTGACACAGCCAGCCAAGAGGACACACGGTATGACCCAAACCCTACAGAACGGTGCCCAGACACTGCCAGAGGGAAAGATCTTTCACTTCTTTCCTTTGTAATTCTAATTTTCTACAGATAGATGGAGAAAACTGATTCATAGTAAGATTTCGGCAACATAGAGTATAAAAAACTGTTTTATAAAGTGGAGCTGTATAAAGACACTAGAGAGAAAGCACCAATTAACTGCAGTAAGAACCAGGTTTTGTTTTTTCTTTCTTGTAGCAGAAGGCACAAATATATGGTAAGAGAATAAGAAGAACTGTAGAGAAAGGAGAAATAACCAAACCCCATATAATAGCACACAAATGAGGTACCAAGAGGGAGAAATGAAATAACAATAGATAGAAAATAAAAGACCCCAGGCTGACAAAAAGAAAATAAGAATAAAAGTAGAGAGCTGGAAAATTAAACACAGATTCTAGAATAAAAGGAAAATGCAGCAGCATGAAAGAAAAAGAAAGGAAAAGCTAATGAAATGGAAGGGTTCCTGGAAAAAGACTATGTAAAGTGGCTCACAAGAGGGCAGAAACCAGGGAAGGCCAGGCATCAAAGAGACAGACGCATGAACATGTATAGAAAAATATTTGTTTCCTTTAGCTTAATGTCTCAGAAAAGAGGTTATGTTTCATTTATCATGGTTTCTATTCTTTTCTGTGTGTATTCTTTAAATAAAAAGTCTAATCCTCCCTTACACATTAGAACATGAAATACTAGCACAGTCCTGGGGAGGGAAACTCCTCCGGGCCTATGGTCTCCTTGAACAGGAGAACAAACAAGGCTCAGCTCAGCCAAAGAGCTTCCATTTCTCCTGTGCTGCGTGAAGTGGTACAAGACCCAGACATTTCTGGCCAACCAGGGGTCTGTGTTCCCCACAGCATGATGCCCAGGCTCCTTCAGAGCCAGCTCCAGCCCACTCAGCTGCTCCTTGCAGTCAACATCAAGAACACCACCTTTGGAGGGAATATCCCCCCTCGGACTGTGTTGGGAGAAACTGGGTACATACCACCTATCCAGGTCTGCCATTCTGCCATCTTTCAGACATGGCAAACCCTGAACACAGATGAACTTACGTTGCAGTTCTAGGAAAATCTACTTGGTTACATGTTGTCACTTAATGCTTCCATTCCCTGACTATGGCTAATTTCCAACTCAAAAACCACTTTGGATCTCAAGGGAGGAAAGGACAGACGGTTGAAGTTTTCTCAACTCTAGATCAAATATCGAACAATCAACTGCCTACAAGGGCAGGCAGATCATAGGAATGGGCAGTGCTAGCCCAGGCTGGTAAGGCTGTGAGCACTGGTGCCTGTCGTACAAGTGACTTTGCCTCCTCAGCTTGTGTGAAGAATGGCAGGCATAGCAATGTCCCTGCTCCAGTTTTACATGAGATTTTTATGGGCCATCCACTTCCTCATTCCTAACTACTGAAAGCCAATTCTTCCATTTTGGGAATAACATTTCAATTCTTTTTCAGATCCTACAATTTCTTTAAAGAATGTGAAAACCATCCTTGGAGGATCACAAGGCAAAGGAGAAGACCTAAGTGTAGAGAGCAGAAGGACCCATCTCTTGGAGCCCTGCTCAGAACGTAAGTCAATAAGAGTGACTCGAAATTTGATGAGACACCTTTTCATCCTTGCAAAGGAGTAAGATGGCGATGCCTACATAACAGCCAGTGGGACACAGCTGAAAAGAAATCAGCTCACCTATAACCTTGGTTTTGATAATTCTGTACACTGGGAGCATTTTCATTCCATTCACTAATGATATGGTTTCCATTTACATACATTTTCTTGGATTTTAGCTTAAAATACCCTGCTTGGCCCTTTGGTCAGAGGGTCAAAGCCCAGGAGAAGCCATGTACTCATCCTTGTTCCAACCATGCAGATTGGCTGGGAGCACCAGTCTCCACTGTAAAGGAAACACACCCATAGCCTCACTGTTCATCTTCAGTATTCACCAGTAAAGAAACATCAAGACTCTCTGGGCCCTATGGTAGCTGGTCACATCAGTCTTCCAAGGTACATCTGAAACAGTCTAGTTCATATTCTACTGTAAAGGGGAGGCCTTGATCTAAGTCCAAACAAAAACAAAAGTCATCCACAACCTCCTTCCTTTCTTCCTAATATCATAGATTTCTGAATAGTGTGTTTAAATTCACCCACACTGGAAGTCTTCTGGACTAGACTGAAAACCACAGTCACTTGGTGAATGATTAGAAGTCAGCAAACCTACCTGGACAAACACACCTGAGGTGAGAGAAAGAGGCTGGTCTAAGTTGTGCAATGGACCTCACTGAACTAACAGGTTGCTGGGAAGATAAGAACTATAGGAAAATTGGAATTTGAAATTTATCAGAAATGAAAACTATGTGTATCCTATGGTCAGCCTAAATAAAAATAAAATATAGGAATGAGTGACTCTTGAGTAACCAATACTGTGTGTATGTATGTGTATGTATGTATGTGTCCTCAAATGTATGTAAATGATACAAGAAAGTGGTCACTGTCAGTAATAGTCACAGGTTTATTATCAT
This sequence comes from Thryonomys swinderianus, assembly GCA_004025085.1. Lineage (NCBI taxonomy): Eukaryota > Metazoa > Chordata > Mammalia > Rodentia > Thryonomyidae > Thryonomys > Thryonomys swinderianus. Next base: position 17,991 of record PVIC010018039.1, read on the forward strand.
TGCCTTATTACATAATAGTTACATATGGCAGAGAGAAGGAATTATGACTGGAACAGGCCATATAATGGGCTTATGGTGACAGACAATAGCAACTTATTTATTTACTATCCTGGGGATTAAACTCAGGATCTCATGATGCTAAGCACACACTCCCAAAGTTTTATTTTTTAGTGTAGTGATCATTCCAAAAGCTCTTGGTTTAGTATTCATTAAGCTATGCATTAATGGTTACATACACTCCTAAGTCAGGAGAAATTGTATGTTTTTCATTGTACAATTAAAATATATAAACACTGAATCATCAAAGAAAGAAAATGTTTGAATATCAGCAATGGAAAGAAGACTAGATTGACTCTTATTTTGAGCAAAATATACTGGTTATAAATAGAAGTCCAACTATACACTGAATTAAATTCCTTTTCATTAGACCCATCTAAAATTCTCCACAGTATGTCAGTGAGTTAGAGAGATGGTGATGGAATGGGTATAATATTTGTATATTTAAAAAAACAAATAGGGCCAGAAATTTAGCTCAGTGGTTCCAGCACCTGCCTTGCAAGCACAAGATCCTGAGTTCGATCCCCGGTAACCACATACAATGCTGGGCATGGTGACTCACGCCCACCAGCAATCAATACCACATACCATGGTCCTGGGTGTGGTGGCTCACACCTGTAATCCCAGCCCTTGGGAGGCAGAGGCAGGAAGATTGCTGAGTTCAAGGCTTGCCTGGGCTACATAGTGAGCTCAGGGCCAGCCTAAACTACAAAAGCGAGACTATCTCAAAAAAAAAAATAGTTTTCATTCCCAGTAAATTTCAAATCCCAATTTTCCTGTAGTTCTTATCTTCCCAGCCCTCTGTTGGTTCAGTGGGGTCCATCGCTCACAACAGGACCAGCCCTTACCCAATCTGCTCACAGCTCCACAGCACTTACACTGACAGTGAGTCACTCTGTTGCTTCGCCAAAAGTTTTTATTTAGCAAGAGCCAGGCTTTTCTGAGAAATGATTCTATGGAAACTTCCCAAAGGTGAATATGTTCATATGAGAAACCAAGTCTGAAGGACTCAGATCAATAACTGAATGTCATGGCGTTGAAGAGAAGGAAGATGCAATCCAGAGTCAATTCATAGAACACGGGAAGTGAAATTGAAAAGCCATTTCTGTGGTGAAGGAGAGAGAAAGAAGAGATGGATGAGTTATTGGATATGCAGGCCCTTGCTTGTCCCCTCTACCTGGGGCTCAGTGCTCAAAAATGGTGTCAACAGGAGTCTTCAAGTTTGGTGACGTCCACCCAAGATCCGCCGGCCCTTCACTTCCCTAAGCAGAGACTGAGTCTGCCCCACACAATACAGAAATGAAAACAGCAGCCCTCACAGCGGTGAGATGCAGCCTCCCTGGTCAGGTGCGGTGCCCATGTGCTGGAGAAGAATCGACACTGCAGGGCCCACACACTCCAGTGAGGTGTGGAAGAGAGCAGAAGTCCCCCTGGCATCCACGAGAGGCTGCAGAGCCTGGGCTCGAAACAGACCTACCGCCCTCACTGGGAACATCACACTCAAAGGTGTGTAGACGCCGCTTACAGCAACAGCAGGAGGCCCAGAGGCACAGCCACATGCACCACTGGCTGGAGCCCAGCAGGGAGCAGGAGGGCAGCTGGGCCTGTGGCCCCATCCTTTCAGGTGCTCTCGGTTAAAAAACAACTGAATTTTGAAGCAGAAAGGGATGTTTGAATTTGGCTGAAAATCAACTAGATCCAATGGAAACTACACACTAGAAGAAACAACTGATATCTAGGAAGAGGGGGATCTAAACAGTAAAACTGAGACCAGTTCCAGAAAATTTCGTACTTCTTCCCTCCTCAGTTGTGGTGGGTAGTATATTCCCAGCTGCTACAACATGAGAAATTTTTCCATACTTGGTTAAAAAAATATCTACTACCCAAAAAATATCTATTTAAACATCACTGTACACACAAACACACACACACATACACACTACCTCTGCAATTCTCTACCACTGACATCTATCACTCTCAGGATAATAGAATCATCACAAAAACTGGCAAGAAATATAGTATTTCTTTTTTTTTTTTTCTGAGACAGGGTCTCGCTTTGTAGTTCAGGCTGGCTCTGAGCTCACTATGTAGCCTAGGCAAGCTTCGAACTCAGCAATCCTCCTGTCTCTGCCTCCCGAGTCCTGGGATTACAGGCGTGAGCCACCATGCCCGGCTATAGTATTTCTTTTAAAGAAACTATAAATCTCACAGTTTCATGTTTGCAGATATTAGATAAAACACTATCAAGATCAAGAGCTCATTAGGGGAAAGAACCGATTCCTATTTATTTCAAAATTAGATGGCACACAGCTGGGAAGTTCTCCAACACGAGGAGGCCAGGAGTGGCACACATCCCTGCCTGCACCTGTGCCGGCCATGTGCCATGGAGGAACAGGCCTGGCACCCGGCAGGCATCTCCAACACACATGGTGGCACACAGAGGCTCCCGTGTCGGCACCACCAGAATGAGTCACTGGCGGTAGCCCAGCCTGGGCATCCCCTGAGACAGGAATTCTAGTCACCATCTTATCTTCTCAGCCACACCCACGCACATGGCCAGCAACCGTCCACAGCACACCATTCAGAGTGCACCATGCAAAACATGCAATGCAGAAACCGTTGCTTAGAGTGTGAAGTTCGACGTGAGTAAGAGCGAGGTGGTGAGGGGATAAGGAATGACACCCAGAGCGGCCTTCCCCACTTTATTATCTGTGATGTGGTTGTGTGCAGATTCCGTTCAACAAGTTTATAAACAAATCAATCTGCGCTTGGCACTAAGAGATTAACCCAGCTAAATGAGGAAAGCACCACCACTAAAAATGTGTTCAGCGTTCTTAAAGATAGCTTAAAGTGACAGGATCTATGCAGTGATAGTCGATGCTATAACTTTTGTTAGAATAGGCATAGTTTGATCTCATGTCAAGTGGAAATATGTCAGGAAAACATGGCATTATTCTTACGAGAAATTTGGAACTGAATGAAATGCCTCATGCAAAAACTGAATCCGACAACATCCTTTCAGTTTACTCCAACTGCAAGAGTTTTGTTAATAATCCCTGTGAATTAATTAGCTATGTTTGGAGCAAAACCACTTGCTGCAAATGTTTAAGTATTTTACATTTTATATGTAAGTTCATTTTAAATGAAAACCAATTAGCAATTTAAAAAATGAAATTAGTTGCCCTAAAAGAATTGGTATAAATAATATCATAAGTGCTACATCCTTCTTAAAGAGAGAATGTCTGCAAATTTTCATCTGTTAATTCTAAAATATAATGCTGAACAATAGAAGAGATTCCTAACATGTCCAGTGAATATTTCTGAAGATCTTTGAGATACTGCCATTTTTTGGCAACATCTAGAATTCTCAAAATCATCTTGTATCATTCCCTCAGGTTTGCACGTTGAGGGTCCCACAAACTTCAGTTATGTTTTGGGATCAGAACTAGATTTAGATTCCAGGCTCTGAAGACCTTACGTTCTGCCCACAGCTGCGCCAATCCCTGCCTTCTCCTCCTCCAGGGCCTGTCTCGTAACAGCAGTGACTGACAGAGAGAAAAACCGGCAAAAACCAGACTGACTTTCCACAGCTCCGAATCAGCACGGCTGCAGTCATCCTCCTGGCTTCTCCTGAACTTCAAGAATGGGGGCAAAATTGGGGGAAAAAAATTACCAGCGGCCCTGGCTCCAGCATGACTCCCCCACTTTGGCCAAAGAAAGAAACTGTTCCTATTCCTGTGCAAAGTGTGCAGCACTGGGAAGACAGTTAATCCCACCGCCCCCGCCACGGTGATCTCTTAATCCGGCCACGCACTTGGAGCCTGAGCTTCCAGGAACCCATCCGTCCAGTGACCGCTCTACAGTCTCTCCTCGTAACGCCAGAGATCCTGGCATGCCCCCCAGGCTGGAGGGCAGCGACTTCCCAGCCCACTGTTTTCTCTGCTTTTCAAACACATCACTTAGTTAAAGATGATCCTCTTTGTCCACTTGGAGACAGAAGTGCGTGGGTGTCCGGTCTGCTTTCCCTCATCGCTCGAAGAGATCTTGAAAAGCCATCACTTATTTTTCAACATTTGATACAACTGCATAAATCCAAAGAAGGCAGCATTCCAGAGCGTCACTGCCATTTCAGAAAGTCATAAAGTTTTATTCAGACAGCGGCGTTAGACTTTCCTCTACTTGAACACACACCCACCGTCTTACTGGCCTCCTCCTCCAGAAGGAGAGAGAAGAAAACAAAACAAAGCCAGAATCTGATCTCCCCGAAGCAGAAGGTCGTAGAACCCTGGTGAGGGTGAAAAGAGGAGAAAGGGGCAGCGGGAGGTGAGGGAGGGGTCATTTGCTGAAGAAACCGCAGAAAGGAAGTCACAGGAGAGGCCAGATGAGCACGGGCTGCGTGCGTCTGTCGGACGTAACCTCCCCTTGATCCTCCCCTCAGCTCTGTATCTGAGGTAATAATTATAGTAAGAAAAGTATCAAGTCCATGTATGATATAGAAGTACATAATGATGATCCTGAGGCGAAAGAGAGGACCCTGTGGTGTCTTCGTGAGCTGCCTTCCCACTGCATGGCGGGTGCCAGTGGCAGCGTTCACTGGGTTTTTGATCATATCTCCTAAAGACTAGAAAGAGGACACTCAGAACTGCTTCAAAAGGTGGCTACATCTGAATAATTAGGAAGAAAAGACCCTGATATCTATACAAATGCCACAGTGAAAACTAAATGAGCACCTTTCAAGGGTTGTCAGGCAACAGCGAGAACAAATGATCCTGCTAAATTGAGGCGCGCTCACAAGCCGCGAGGCAATGTTCTGCCCCAGCCCACTAGTCCGCACACTCAGATGTGACAGGGGCTGTGTCGCTCACACCAGGACTGAAGCACGAGGGGCCTGAGCGGAAAGTTGCCGCTGTCCAAGCCCAGGGGATGTCAGGTGGACCTCGGGGCAGCCTAAGGAGAACCCGTTGGGCCGCGCGAGATTGGCCGGGCTTTAGCGCGAACTAAGCGCCGCCACCCAGCGGACCTGCGGTGGCCCCCGAGCCCCGCGTTCAGCGAGGAGAGGTGTCCGGCTCCGCCGACCGGGGCAGGAAGGAGGCGCGGTGAGCCCACCCGGACCCAGCCCTGAACCGCGTCTCCCGGACAGTCAGAGATAAGAGCAAAGCCACCGGCCCTCTGTACCTGCACCGTAACCCAGCGAAGAACAGCGTCCCCCGCACGAGAGTCCTGCCGTACGCAAAATGAGGCCCCGCTGTTGTGCTGAAGGTTATCGATTGTACGTATAACGAAACACCCAAGGGAGACGCAACTGACTCTCACTGGGAAGTGAAGGTTGGGTTCTCCTACCTCCTGAGAAGCGTCCGAGGAAAAATTGCACTACTGTGTCTAATCAGATGGGGCGGCGGCGGCCCCGTCCACCGTTCCAGAAGACACAGGATGGAGGCTCCAGGCCAGCCGGTTCCCGCTGGGCAGCTCCTCGCAGAGCCCGGGTCCCCGAGGCCCTGGCCGCTGTCCCGCGCGCCCCACGGACAGCTCCGCTCCAGGCTGAGGATTCTCCCCGCCCTTCTTCCCACACTGACGCCAGCGTGACACGAGCACCAGGAGGCGAGGGCACTGGGAACGGCTCAGACCGAAGACAAGTTTGTGTACGTTTCCATTGCTGCCCTTCCGTTCGATCCTGAGCGAATTACCCGCCTCGGTCTCCTGGTTTGAAGAACAGATGTAAATGCGAACTTGGGAGGGTGCTTAGAAGGACAGTTCTCACAAAGTAAATAATCCAACAAGGATGCCCCAGAGTTTATCTCAACAGTTACAAAACAGGAAGGGACTGTATTTTTATTAAAATAAATGTCTTCAAAAAGCTCATTTGACTTTGGACAATAGAACAGCGCCTGGGATTCCACAGAAGCTACAAGAATGCTGAAACTAAAATGGATTTTACAGGCACAAGAAACAGAATTGGAAACTGCTCACCCAGCGTTTCTGGATAAAGCATTCTGCTTAATGAGAGACCATCCTCGGCCTCTGCAGAAACGCTGGCCCGGACTCTCTCAGCACTCAGCAAAGCACAGTGTGGCAGGCTCTGGCCAGAGAATGGAGGCAGAGACACCCCCAGACCCTACCTACTCCACGTCCATGGCCAGTAGCTGATTGACTTCCCAGAGAACACCTGGATGTAGTTCGCAGCATCTGGATGGACAAGAGGCAATATTCTCTTGATGGTGTGGTGGAGGAAACTGATAAAAATTAACTGAATGAAGCATTACGGTAATAACTATAGTAGTAGTTAGCAGAGGTATTTTAGTGCCAGTCAATACACTTATTCTGTCATGCAATAATAATGCTAAAATATTGAGAGTGATAGTGCATGTATTATTCATGGTTGTACTATTAATTTTGTTACCAATCTCTGATGATCATTCACTGCATATCACTCTGCTAAATGATTTAAATGGACTTTTAATTTCTATTTTTAATCATCTCAATAGAAAGTATTATTATTTTTATTTTACAAGAGAGAAAACAAATTTAGAGAGGTTAAACAACTCACCCCAAGCCATACAGCAGTGGTGGAGACAGAACTGGCCATGTCTGCTCAGTTTCAAAGCCTAAACATATTACACTCCTAATGTGCTTTCAAGCGATGCTTGGGAACAGGGACCAGAAACCTTTCACCGGAGGCGCTTTCACAGCAAACTAAGTGCTCTAGGAAAGAATGGGTGTAACCAAGTAGATCACATAAACTCCCCCCTGAACACGCTAAATTAAGGTGTTAAAGGTAAAACTGCACATGCACCATTCCTGCCCTTGGCTGATACTTGGGGCCCTTCAGCAGGTAAAGAGTTTCAGTCACGGTCCTGCGGCCCTACCTGGGCAGGTTTGGGCATGAACCAGGCCATAATCAGGACTGGAAGAGAGTAAGATTTAAATGACTGAATTATTCGATACAATGTAATCTCCCCTTCTTAAATTTTATTCTGCAGGGCATTATACAATCACCGAGTTTTTTAAAAAAACGTGTTTCTCTAATCTATTTTCAGTTGCGAAGAAAGAAATTTTGGGTTTTCCTCTGTGGCACTGCAGGTTCCTCAGCATGTTACTTACTCTTCTCATGGCTGGCACGTGATACCTGACAGCTGGGTTACGGGAGAAACGGTTTGTTTGGCTCACAGTTTGTAGAGGTTTTGGTCCATCCCTGGCTGGCTCCAGGGCAGGGTAGATGGCAAACAAGCGTAGCAGAAAGGAAGCAGCATGGCACGCACGAGGTAGTAAAAGCACCAAGGGACCTTAAGAGAGTCTTTATGCCCCTTTTACCTTATTCACCCTACCCACAGCAGGCAGCATTCATGCCCTTAGTACAGCACCACAATGAATCAGTCATACACTCTAGATTCAGTCACCTTCGGGCCAGTTTGAGGCTTTGGGGAACATCTAAATACAGCATAATACTCAGTGTGCCAAGCTCCTGAGTGGCTCCTCATCTCTTTAAAGCCCCACCTCGGCACCTTCTTCCACAGCTGTGGCCGAGGGCAGCTGAGGACAAGCAGGGCCCACGAGACAGGAAGGCCCAGCAGAACTGAGCCTCACCAGAGCAGACGCTGCAGCCAGGAGTCAGGGCCTGCTCACCGCCCTGTCTACTCAACACAGCAGAAAGAGAGAAATGCAAGGCTCAGAGAGGAGGAGACAGAAGTGTCATCATCTGCAGAGGGTGTGATCATCTACTCAGATTTAGGAAAATCAGTTCATAGATTGTTACAATCTATTCAAAAGTTTAGGGATGTGGATAAAAAGAACTCGAAACAAACTCCATGCATTAAACTAAGTTTTCACTTGAAAGCGCATTGAAACAGTGTTATGGATAGTCTATGGCACTAGGTATACTTTAAATAAATTAAAATAGAAATGTATCCCAAATTAAATGTTTTTGCTACTTGTCAAAAATGATCAGGATTAATGGTAATGGTAGGCATATCAATAGTATCTCTATAGCTTGTATATATGCTTATCAGTTGTACTATTTCTTTAACAAATGAGAAACTCACAAATACTAGATGTGTCCACTAGTCAGTAAAATGCAACTATTCTTTAGAAATTTGATGTCATCCTTCAGAATATAAACTCAAGTCTCCTAAAATATAATATCTCATGCAAATAGAGCTCCTCAACATTATTTTAAGGATGACGTAGTCTCAGTTGAATACTAAACTACATAGTAAACCAAGAATTGTAAGGATTTAAAGTAATAAAATACTCTGAGCTATCTTAGTTACCTTTCTCACTGCTGAGACAAAAGTACTAAACCCCCAAAGTTAAAGGAAGAAAGGTTTATTTCAGCTCACAGTTTGTAGAGGTTGCAGCCCATAGTCAGCTAGCTATAAGACGAGTGGCACAGAAAAGGGGCATTGCAGAGGAGAAGTAGTTCATGGCAGGCAGAAGGCAGCAGGGCAAAGTAGCAAGTGTCAGCAGCAGTCCTATTTCTGTCCCTTACTGTCCATCCAGGTCACCTGCCCTTAGGGTGAGTAGCACGCTCAGAGCAGGGTACCTTAATCCCAGCAGCACATCCTTAATCCTGGAGTCACACACCTAGGTCCAGATGCCTCTAAGACACCATACTTATGACCACATGAGACTTTAGGGAGACATCTAGATATAAGCTATAATGTAAGCCTATTTATCATTCTGATATGAGTAAAGTTGAAAAACTAAGTAAGATGTAGTAAAAAAAAAAATGAGAGAATAAATCAAGAAAAGTGCTCCAAAACCATACACTTTTATTATCTGCTTACTCAACCTTCAATTCTCCTTTGCACATCCTAAATTCAGTCCTCATACCTGCAGGGGAACCCTTCTTACCCTTCTTCACTGGTCAGCACAGACCTCTTCTTAACTTGCATACCTAACAACTTGAAAATACTGTCATTGTTAGATAGCTTCACGCCTAAATATTCTGTAAGTTAATTAATGTCCTCCAAACAGAATATAAGCTTCTTAGTAGGTTTAATACTGATCATTAATACAAGCAATATAATAATAGCAGCAATTACTATGGAGAGAACTTATAAAGAATATATAAAATATCATTTAACCATCACAGCAATGCCGTGATGAAAATTCCATCATATCTTTGTTCAACACAAGAGGAAACCAAATTGTTGGTGGAAGATCATTTTACTGGAGGAATCTATAGCTGAAATTTGATCTACTTCCTAGCTTCCCACTTCTTTTCCCTCCGGAAAATTAGGCCAGTGTGTAACATGGCATATGTTCAACATATATATGGACCATGTCTATTAGAGGTGAACAACTTTTACCAGGAAAAGTGGGAATTTCTAACACTCTAGAGTATGAAAGAGAATGTACAGGAACACTAGAGGAACATTCTACTCCCAATTTTGAAGAAATGTTAAAAGTATAAATTACCACCAGTACATCTGAACAGATGTACACTTGCTATCACTTATTTGCAAACTAAGTCACAGGCTCAAAAGAAAGTAACCCTTCGTAGTAAAACCTGATGAATGAGCTATATTTATACCTTTACTGATATACATGCATGAGTTAAAATAGTCGTGTGCGATATCTGCCCATGAAATACTAAAACCACAAAATTACAGACGAATATAAACCTTGAGACAGACAGGAAATTCATTTTTTAATGATCAGAAGATTTTTACATCTACAAAGTAAAACGTGGAGGGAAATGGTATAAAGCAGATATAGTAAAAAGATCGTAAAACTTCAAAAAGGACCACACTTGTAATGAAGAGGAGACAGTAGAAGAGGAGAGATTCCTGCACAAAACACAAGATAGAAACCAAAACAGACACAAAGGTGAAATGACCAGTCAGGAATTTAACCCTGAAACGGCTGTTGGAAATGACGAGGGTGCTGCCATGACAGTCACACTGACCTTCCCCCAGTTCCACCTCCTTTCGCTTTCTTCTTCAGCTTCTTCCTCTGGGGATGAAATGCCTGGCAGCGGGAGAAGCAGGGCAGCCAGTTCCATGACAAGGATAAATGGCCTGCTCTCCCCGGATGCTTGGCACTAATAGAATGTTGGCTGTAAATGTCCACAGCCCCATCCCTTTTTCTCTTCTGAGCCTTCTGCCAACCCACTAGTCCAGCACTCTCCCTCCCTTCCATCTGGGTTCCGCACCTTGCCTTCTACCATCTCCCTGTCCTCTTCCCTTTCCACTTCCTTCCTCTGTCCTATGGCGTGAGCCATGGTGCAGGACAAGCTAGAGAGACCCAGCATCGCAGCACTAGCCCTTCAAGTTCCAAATATTAATTCACATGTAGTGTCAATGTTGGGCCCCGTTAGAGTTCTAAAACGTGTGGGTTTGCATAACGAAGTAATTTTTCTTGAATTTTTAAAGACTATTTCTTCTAATTTCTTTTTTCTGGAGGAACAGTGTAAGTGCTATTTACTTGGTCTTGTGGGGTTTTGGGGGGGGGGGTTGTTTTGTTTTGTTTTGTTTTTAGACGGGGTCTCGCTTTTGTAGTTCAGGCTGGCCCTGAGCTCACTATGTAGCCCAGGCAAGCCTCAAACTCAGCAATCCTCCTGTCTCTGCCTCCCGAGTACTGGGATTACAGATGTTTTGTTTTGTCTCGTTTTTTTCAGATGACATCTCTTTGCTCACTCTATCATCCCCCTCCTCAGAACATAGAGAACAAGACTTTTACTGCCAGTCTTTAAAAGTTATGATGCAGAGCTCAGAGCCAGCCTGAACTACAAAGCGAGACCCTGTCTCAAAAAAAAAAAAAAAATTATGATGCAATATTCTCATCTATACTGCTTCAAGGTAAGTCTATCTCCAATGATATATTACATATTTCATAATATCTAGAAGATCCCAAAGGTTTCTGATATAGAAAAATCTTAAATATTTGAAAACTAAAGTATATAAAAATATTAATTATTCCAACTTGATTATTACACAACACACATATACATATATAGATAGATAGATAGATATAGATAGATATCAGACTGTGCCCATAAACCTGTACAAATTTTGTATCCACTAATAGTAAGATTAAAAATGTAAAATATGATTCACCAATTGTTAGTATGAAAGGTTATTATCTTTTGAGCCTGTGATATAAGTGCATATAAGTGACGGCAAGTGTACATCTGTTCTCTGATGTGCATTGAAATTTGCTAGCATGGAAAATAATGACTTCAAATTAAATGAAAAATTATTTTAAAGCTTTACCACATATCAAGTCATATAGCAATGAATACTTCAGAAAATCAGGAGATCTGTTTTTAAACATTACAGATCTATGGTTTGTGGGAAGTTGGTTGATCTTTTTCATCTTCTGTATCTTTACAAAAATAATTTTTGGAAATACACATGAATAACTTGACGGACAAAAGGCAAACAAACAAAAGAAACCTTTACTATCTTGCCAATTGCCTGCTCCTAAAAATGTGTCATACAATAGGACAGGAAAGTGGGAAACAGAGAGGAAAAATGTGGAAGTCTGTGACAAATGAACTGGGGATGGTGACAGTGTTTGCATGTTGTCCCTGGGAGGTTTGAGGACATGCAATGACTGTTATTTCAGGGTTGAGCTTTTCGGTCAGAACCTCATCTCTCGCCGTACAAACTGCTCCTTGAAACCTAATGAGGTTACTAACCTACCTGTAATCCAAAAATAAATGAATGAATGAATGAATGAATGAATGAATGAATGAATGAATGAATAGAGAGAGACAGAGGAAAAATCCAGGATACAATCAGGGGAGAGTCAAAAATGACTTCACGAGGATCAGAGGCTGCTTGAGGGAGACATGAACTCAGAGCATCCAATTTGGATGTTCGCCCCATGCAAGTGATAATAACCCGGCGGAATTCCCGAGAGGAAACAGCTCTAGGAATAAAAGGGAAACATCACAATGTTTAAAGCTAAAGAACACAAAAACACTGGACAGAGCCTCATAAAATAGAACAATGGACCAAGTTAAAAACCTCAACTTGGGGATCGCCAGACTGTAAAACGGAGAAACAAAGCACGCTGAAGTGGGATTGAACACTCCAAAGCAGTTATTAATTCAAGCAAGATCAAAACAGAAATCAGTCTATTCATGTGACTTCCAAGAGATCATTCAAAGCTAATTACCTTCTGTCTACCTCAATTGCTTTGTTGCTATTCCTGGCAAATCGCTGCTCCCCGCTTTCTGTGTGGATGGCCGTGGAATAAAACAGTGTGTCCCACTTAGCTCATGGCAGACTCTTCAGTTCCAGTCCAGAGCTGAGGGATGTGCCCAATGATCTCTCATTACACACAGCAATGCTGTGAATTACTGTAGTTTCAAGAATAAAAATAAAAGCTCATGAGAAACACACTGAAATTTCTCGAAGTTTTAGATATAATTTAATGTTGAAAGAAAAAGGCATGCCCTTCTTTTCTAGGCTAGGGTCAGTGAGCTGGCATGTTTCTTTTGCATTGGTAAATTATTTCTGTTGTTCAGAGTCTAAATGACAATTACAGAGAAAATCTGTATTTCTTTTCCAAATCTACTGCAATTATCAAAAAAGCAATAGAAAGGAAAACCTGCCACTCATGGAAATTTATTCTGTCAAGTTGCATTTTTAAGATAATTATTACCTTCAAAAAATAATAACTTCTAACAATATCTAGTATTTTTCATTTCATCTTGGTACATAATCTTATTTTTTTTCTTTCAACCTAAAACTTTCCACTCATTTTCATTCAAAATAAAACTCTCAATTTTTGCCATTATGTAGACATCTTTTTTAGGAAAAGTTTCAAGCTGTTGTTTCTTGTCTCTTAGGAAGCTAAAGGCTGTTCCAGAAAGAGGAAGAAGGAAGGAAGGAAAGAAAGAAAACCAAATATCAATATTTATTTTTTCAGAATTATACTTGCACATGAACTTAGAAAATGGCCAAGGATAGATGTGAAATGTGACAAATATGTCATTACTAGGGAGCATAAGGTATAGAGATATTAAGCAATACTCTTCCATGAAAGTTTATGTATTTTGTTTTTGAAGTAAATACAATATATACAGTATTAGTGCCTAGATCAATACCTTTTTAAAGGCTTACCTTTCTTTAATATATGGCAGTTCTCAGGATGTAGTACATATTATTTCTCACGTGAGAGTCACAAAACATCTATAAAATACCACTTTCTATTCCACAGTTGAGAAAGTGAGAGGCCAAGGATTTAGCTCAGCAGTGTTGTGTCTGCCCACCCAGTGTAAGGTTCTGAGGTTAAGTGGTTTTATCAAATTTTCTCAGCTACAATATGGCACAACTAGAATTTCAACCTAGATGTTATAAAGTCATTTTCTTTCCATTATTCTTTAATGCCATTTCCACCTTAAAAAAATTGGACATTTGTTGCATGTAATTCAAATTTTGTCACCTAGAAAACTACTAACCAATAAAAAGATACTATTGTTGCTCAGAAAATATGACTTAATACAAATACAAGCAAACCCAAATGCAACTAAGAGCAACCACAAAACAGCCCATGTTTATGCCCTTTCTTACTCCAAAAGGAATACAGATAAGGTTTTCGTGACAATTATCCCTCCTCTTCTCTCTCCAATACACTATTTCTTCTCACTGTGGATCACACATCTTCTTTTTCAGGGGTGATGACTTAAGTGAGATATATAAGATCATCTCATCACAAAAGTATTAGGGTCTCCCATTAACAAAACTGTAGATCTAGGGCCGGAGGGTTAGCTCATTGGTTCCGGCATCTGCCTCACAAGCGCAAGGTCCTGAGTTCGATCCCCAGTAAACACATATAATGCTGGGCGTGGAAACACACCCACCAACAATCAACACCGCATACCACAATGCCGGACGTGGTGGCTCACGCCTGTCATCCCAGCACTCGGGAGGCAGAGACAGGAGGATTGCTGAGTTCGCAGCGGCTTGCCTGGGCACCATAGTGAGCTCAGGGCCAGCCTGAACTACAAAGCGAGACCCTGTCTCAAAAAGCAAAAAAAAAAAAAAAAAAA
>PVIC010018040.1:0-14329 GCA_004025085.1 Thryonomys swinderianus
GCTTTTTGGAGACAGGGTCTTGCTTTGTAGTTCAGGCTGGCCCTGAGCTCACTATGGTGCCCAGGCAAGCCACCGCGAACTCAGCAATCCTCCTGTCTCTGCCTCCCGAGTGCTGGGATTACAGGCGTGAGCCACCACGCCCAGCATTATATGTGGTAACCGGGGATCGAACTCAGGTCCTTACACTTGCGAGGCAGGCGCCGGAACCACTGAGCCAACCCTCCGGCCCTAGCTGATATTTCTGATAATGCTTAACTTTGAGAATTTTTGTTTCAGTACTTAATGTGAATAAACACTCTAGGTCTCAGTATGATTGGTCTATTTCACCTCTACAGTATACTATGATGTCCATTAAAATATCTGTAAGTATGTATGTAGCTCTTAGTATCTTAATATAGTTACCTAGTATTTCAGGGATATTTTTCTTAGTCACTTTCATTTCACGGGGACACAATATATGGTACCCCCAACTTAAAGGAGAAAATTTTTATTTTGAGTCATGTTTTTAATCTGTAGTTGGCTGGCTCCAAGTCAGGCAAGCATGGTAGAAAGGCCTGGGCAGAGGAAAGCTGCTCACCTCATGATACCAGGAAGCAGAGAATGAAAGGAGAAACCAGTAAGGGAGATATACCCTTCTTTGTCATGTATCCAATGACCTGCCTCTTATTTTTTTTTTTTTTTGAGACAGGGTCTCACTTTTGTAGTAACCTACCTCTTATAATCAGACCCCTACCTCCTAACAGTAAATCAGCTATACTACTCCCATAATCTGATTACTTTCCAAAGCTCTGCCTATGACAGTATGAAGCTTTGTAGGGACATCTAAATGTAAAGCACAACATTTTGCCCCCTGGTCCCCAAAAGACTCATTGTATCCTTTCATTCAAAGTATAGTTCCTTTCTAAAAGTTGCCAAAATCATAACAGTTCCACCATTTCTAAATGTCTAAGTCTTCTCTGAGACTCAAACTCTTACCTGAGACCCACTGCAAAAATAAAAAAGAAAATTAAATGCTGCTGACATATAATGGCACAGGTTAAACACTCTCTTCCTCAAAGGGAGGAATGAGACTGAGGCACGACCAAAACTCAGCAATGGAAACATTAAATCCAGCATCTGGGACAAGTTGTGGCAAGATGCAATCTCCAAAGAATTTAGATGGCCTCACCCCTACAGCACTGTCACTGGTTATAGCTCTCAGGTAGCTTCTCTCTGGGGCTGGCTTAGCTCAGTCTTCACAACTTTCCTTAGATATCCTACATTCCTGGCTTCTCCAATTTCCTGGAGTCTGCATGACACTTTTGGCTTCATTCATGCACTGTCTCCCCTTGGACACACTGCTTGGCCTTCCAGGCCTTCTTCCAAAACTTGAGTAGAAACTTTCCTAAATTCATAACTCATATTCTGCATGCTGTGAAAACAGCATGACATGGATGATGCTAAAATCTGTTGCCAGCTTGCGCAGTAGCCATGACCCCCTTAAATCATGGCTACAGAGGCCTGTGAATACCTGGAGAGCTGAATAGTGTAAACCAAATCCCAGAGAATCAATGCCTTAGGCAGCCTTTTTGCATCAGGGTGCCCTGGAATGCTCTTCTCAAACCTAAACTGTCTTTCACTTTTGCAGTGTTGATCCTGCAAAAGGTGGGTCCTGGCTGGTGCTCACATTCCCTCAAGGCATCCTTCTCATTGTCTTATTGTAAAGTACTTAGCTTCTTTTTTTTGTTGTTTTTTTGTTTTGTTTTTTGAGACAGGGTCTCACTTTGTAGTTCTGAGCTATGTAGCCCTGAGCTATGTAGCCCAAGCAGTCCTTGAACTCAACAATCCCCCTGCCTCTGCTTCTTGAGTTTTGGGATTACAGGGATGAGCCACCACACCCAACATTATCATATGTGGTACTGATTGCTGGTGGGCATGAGTCACCATGCCTGGTATTGTTGTATGTAGTTACCTGGGATTGAACCAGGGACCTTGCGCTTGCTAGGCAAGCACTGGAACCACTGAGCTAAATCTCAGGCCCTACTTAGCTTCTTTTTAATGCTAATCTTTTTAGCAACCAAGTTCTCCTTTGCTCCAACTTTGCAGACCTCAATGTTATCCTTTCTGGCTGAACTCAGAACTTCTTAAACCATTCAATTGTGCCATTTGCTCCTGATTTTCATTCTACGGTTGGCTAAAAGGTGTCAGAAGTACCCATGTCACAGCCTGAATATTAAGCTACCTTGAAATTTCCTCTCCCACACTAATTAGTCCATTGCCTTTATTCTCAGTCTCCACAAAATCTCAGGACATGAGCAAAATTGTAGACAAATTTTCTACTACAGCATAACACACATGGCCTATAGTTCAACTGCCAATGGAGTCTTTTTTTGCAATTGAAACCACTGAGCCTGGTCTTCACCATCTGCCTTTTTATTAGCATTCTAGTTTTCTAGGCTCTGACCAGAATTTCCCATCATATTTGGCTTATTACATACTAGGACTGCTTCCCCAGTCAACATCTCCTCAGTTTTCCAAATTCCTCCCAGCAATCAATTCCAAAAGCTTCTGAACCATATGGTTAGGCAAGAGTCACAGCAACAGCCCTTACTCATCTGGAGCCAAAATCTGTCTTTTGTCTCTTTCCCACTGCTGGGATAAATACCTAATGCTCACAAATCAAAGGAAGAGAGGCTTATTTTGGTTCATGGTTTTCATTCATATTTGGCAGGATACAAGGGAGAAACATATGGTAAATGGGCCTGGGCAGAGGAAAACTGCTTACTTTATGGCTACTAGGAAGCATATAGTGATGGGAGAGTGATAGACCCCTCCAAATCATGTTGCCAGTGATCTGCCCCTTGCAACCAGATCCCACCTAATAGGAGATCAGCTTATTGCTGACAATAATCCAATCAACTTTCAAAAGGCCCATTTATGAGGACATGAGGCTAGATATGAACATCTTGATGTAAACCATATAGGTACAAACCGTAACACTATAGCAACTTGCTTCCATCTGGATAGACTCATTTAAAGTTGCCTCTCAGTCTCCCTTAATTCTGAGCTGGGAATATGTCTGTAGGTCTTAAGGCTTTTGTTGTAGAAGCCTGCTTCGAAGCCAGAGAATAAGGTTCAAATACCTGCTCTGGTATTCACTGTATGTGAGACATCAAATTACTGAGTTCTTCCAAGCCTGCAAAAGTGGTGGCTCCTTCTCCTAACCTTAGGGCTTTGCTCTGCAGTGAAGTGGTAATGGTTACAAGGAACATCACTGAAAACCTATTATGTGAAATTTTATGGCTATTAACCTGTGGTAACTGCTAAGGTTTGGATGCTGTTTGTCCTCTAGATGTTCTTGTGTTTGAGGCTTAGTTCCCACGGTGGTAATATTCCTCTAAGAGGTAGGTCTTGTGAGAGTTCCTTACATCATTGGGGGCCTGCCCCTAGAAGATAATGGTGGTCTCTTTAGAGTGAGTTATTGTAAGAGTGAGTTGTTAAAAGCCTGAGCCTGACTCCAGGATCACTCGGTGGCTTTTTGTTTTTAGATAATTCCTCCTCACACAAGTACGCTTGCCTTGTGATGTATGAACAAGGCCCTCACCAGAGCTAAGTAGATGCCAGTCCCATGCCCTCCAAAAGCAAAAGCAAAATAAATCTCTTTTCTTAATTATGTCAGCATACCTCAGGTATTTCACTGCAGTAATACCAAATGAATGCAGTGAACATCATAGCTATGCAAAATATAGGTATTCTAGACACATGTTTATAGTTTTTTAGGAAAGATATTTTACTCTTGGCCAGGAATGTAGCTCAGCAGCACCACACTTGCCTGGCAAGTGCAAGGTCCTGAGCTTGATCCCCAGTATCAAAAAAAACATTTTATTCCATTTTACAGATGTGCAACTCAATCCCTTATCCAAAGTCATTCAGTTGGGAGTCAGTGAAGTCTGGATCCAAATCTCAGCTTGCCTGAACCAAACTCTATGTTCTTTCTACAACAGCACAGTGCCTTACCTTTTACCAATTAGTAGAAGTTGACAGGATTTACCGATACATCAACTCACAGAATTGACAGTATTTGAGTCATAGTGAAGAAAGTGCAGGAGATAGCAATAGTGGCTTAGTTATAAATGTTAGTGCTAGAAAAGGAGGTGGGTAGTAAAAGGAGAGAACTGGGCACATGGCTTTGAAGTGTGACGGCCAGGCAAAATCTTCAGAGATACACAAGACAGAGTAGCATATAATATTGAGAACCACCTCCTGTCCCCAATACCATGCAATCAACATTTCCACTCCTATTTGTCTCAGTGAATTGCAAGTACTAGCGTCAACGTAGGCCCTTCCTATGAGGGCCTCCACACAAAATATGCAAAGGTATATAAGGAGAAGCAACTTTTCACCTGCCCCAAGAAGCAATGGGCCAAAAATGAGTACTACTTTATTTTTTAGTATTTTATTGATATAATTGAGATATACATAACATTCATCATAAAGGATCTGTACCTATACGTATCTTTTTTTCCCATTCCTCTCCCTTCAACCACTCACCTCTTTATAGTTGTTTCCAGCTTTTCCTTCTTTCATTGTCCCTTCCTTCCTTTCCCCACACTTATTCCCTTTCCCATTTCCCAATATCTATTATACATTTAGGAGTGTTAAAAAAAAAAAAAACGGATGGCCAGGGAATATTCACTGACAAGGTGAGAGACTCGACTGGGGAAAGGGAGAGCCATGGTGCAGCAGGAGTGAGTACTTCCAAGGGGAAGAACAGCAGTACCAAGGGCCTTGAGGTGAGAATACTCTCAGGGTCTCTGAGACCAGCGAAAGGGCCAGCACTCTGAGATGCTGAATGGAGTCCAGGAAAGTGGGAGTGGGAGTAGCAGGTGGTACAGATTACGGCTGAAAACTTTAAATATGTAGGTAAGGATTTCTTGAAACCCTCTCAAAATTTTTGCCCGTTTAGGAGTAGGGACTATATATTGGACTTCAGAACTGCCTCGCAAGAACTGCTAAGGCTGAGACTACAGTGTGCTTAAAACCAAAGGATGACTTAAGGGGTTGGGTGGGAATGACATTAGAGGAAAGTGATGAGACAGTATTAAATATACTAATGCACAGTCAAAATGATTCACGGTGCAGAAGAGCTTGAGGGCAGACAATGATACATGATCAGAATAACTAGATAAGGCTACCCTGGAAGAAGTGACATTCGATGTCACTTGTATTGTGATGAGACACAATGCAAACTTGCCTTTGTTTTAATCTTTCAAAAAAGCATGTTGCCACAATGTCTGTCAGCCTCTCAAGTGGGCTGGACAAAACTCAAGTTATTTTAATAATATTGAGAAAAATTTGTAAAGTGACTATATACAAGACAGTAGAGCACAGAAGTCGGCTTCCTGTCACTATGTAATGAAAGGCACATGTCTGAATAAACATGTTTCTTAGAAGAGCAGGATGTACAGTGAGGAAGAAGGTGATTTGTGGAGGCAGAGTTAGCCTGCCCATTTTTTCCACTTATTCCATGCAACTGTGATTACGTTACTAAAGCCTCAGTTAGCTCATCTGCAAACTGTGAAGGATACAGCCCAAATCAGTTCCTGGGAGCATTAAATGAAGTGTTTGTGAGCAAACGGTACAAAAAGAGCTTAATAAAACTGCTTTTTCTGACTAAAAATGTACCATATACCAAGATTTCTTTTGTTCATTTAGTATACCTCAATACACTGCCATCAAAACACAGACAGACATGCCAGGCGTGGTGGCTCACGCCTGTAATCCCAGCACTCGGGAGGCAGAGGCAGGAGGATTGCTGAGTTCGAGGCTTGCCTGAGCTACATAGTGAGCTCAGGGGCAGCCTGAACTACAAAGCAAGACCCTGTCTCAATACATACATACATAAATACATACATGCATACATACATAAGACACAGGCAGACATATGAGGAACTGAAGGTGTAAATGAGTTCTAAAATGTACAATAGGTATTGTGAAATAGTGAGAAAATATTCAAAGGGGAGCTAGGGGTAAGAAAGGAAAGAAAAAATTGATAAAGAAAACAAAACGTATGTATATAGGGGGGATTTGAGGGGGTAGGGCAATGGGAAAAATGAATATTAAGTCATGTAATACTGGTACAAATTTTCAATGTTGATTGTGATCATAACGTGTAGATAAAATGTACCAATAAAATCAAAAATTTTTAAAAAGTCATAGATAAAAAGTGAAAAAACAAAAACAAAAAACAAAGTATAGACAGCAAAAATATAGCAAAAGTAAAGCATTTCTTCAGAGTCCTAAAGACCACTGGCATCTAAAGAGTACTTATATTGAACTAAAAAAGATCTACTTTTGGGGCTGGGGAGTTAGCTCAAGTGGTACCGCTCCAACCTTAGATGCACAAGGGCCCAAGTTCGATCCCCAGTACCACAAAAAAAAAAAAAGAAAAAGAAAAAGAAAAAGATCAGCCTTCAAATTTGAGTCCACATATACAGAGCCACAGAGTTGGGACACATAGTCACAAAGCTGGCGGAAGAAGGGCAGGCTCTACTGAAACCCCCTCATCACCTCAAATGAGAGGTAAGGGCATTTGAAACTTAAAGCTATTAAATGCTTGACAATCAGAAAATGAAGCATTATAAAGAAATTACAGAGAGAGCCAATGTTTCATTCCCTCCCATACCAAAAATCTCATGTAAAAGGGAATGTTTATGAGTGTGTGGCCACTTAGTCCAATTATATGACAACTGAGCATTACAAAGGTTTGCAAAGAATTTAAGGGCCTTTTCAGAAAACAGATGTTCCTTTTCTGCCCCTACCATGAAGTATGCCTTGCTTAGAATTGAATGAACTTCAACAAGCATCCATGGATACAGATTTATACTGAAAGCATATTTATTATGAAGCTCTTACATTTATTAGACTCCCATAGTTTGTTTTCAATGTTTTCTTGAAATTTTCATGGCCATATGGTCCCCATTTTGAAGTGCTATACAAAAGGTTTTAATGCCTTGCTAGAGAAGGGACTTAAATTGCAAGCCTACAAGATCACAATTCCTACTGACAATTTAGAGAAAAGACTTTTAGGAACTTAGTTACACAAATCACTTTAAGCACTTGAAGCTGAACATATGGAATAAAAATGAAGTTAGCCATAGTGGCATAGAATGTATGATCTTTATTTTTTAATGCATCACTCTAAAATTACACATATCAGATCGAACAGGAATACTACAGTATGCATTATTTTGCAGGTATTAATTAGCTCTCTAAATTGATATACCCAAAGCTTTAAGTAGCAGCAAGCATCAATTCTCCCAAAGAAGCTTAGGTGAAAAATGATTCATTCTATTCATGAATTCATAGTCCTACTGTCTGAGGCACTGTTGTACATCATAACATAAAGTGAACTCCGTGAGCAAAGCTAATTGAATAATCAGTTTCACAGATGATAAATTGCCTGTATTTTATTAAAGCAGCTTGTTTTAACCCAATTACTTTGTATTTTAATTCCCAAAGAATTAAATATGTGTTTGTTAGTTTATGTAAAACTATGATACCTAATGAAGAACTAGTAATACTAGTTCCCTACCTGGAGGTAGAAACCTTTTAAATAAACTAGTAATTTAAAAAAATTTAGTACTAGGGATTGAACTTGTGACCTTGTACTTATAAGGCAGGCACCAGAGCCACTGAGCTAAATTCCCTGTCCCATAACTAGTAATTTTGAGCTTGTCTGAATACCCAATTCATATAGTTGGCAAGGTCATAAACTGGCTTTTAGACAATCATCTCCAAAGTTTATATTGAGATGAAGCCACCATTCTTTATGGTACCATTATTTTGACCAAAATGCCTTTCACCGTGTAACAAGTGGATATGCTCAAAGGAGAATATTTTAAAGGAAAACAGTCTTTATATATTACAGCAAATAGAGAATGTGAACTACAGAATCCTAAAGGAGATGTGATTGAGCAGTCTGACTTTCTACTCCACTTTGGAATACATGCTTCCAAGATGTGCATATGGACAAGATCGTAAGGAAGGATGTTGACCTTACTTCCTTTTTAACAATATTTTGTAATATCAGCTATTGGCAAAGAGTTCTGGTGTCAGTTAATGACAATACAGTGGCATCTGCACTGTGCTAAGAGGTAGACTGGGACTTAATCCTTGGCTTTAATGAAAAAGTTTATCGAGAGTTTTAGCTCATTTTTTAAATTTTTTAATTCAAAGAAAATTTCTGAAGTCGTAGCAGGTCTTTGGGAACTTCTGTTTTTAGTTTAAAGTACATACAAAATAAACTGACAAAATAAACATTTGCCTTATGTTAGTGACAGGTGTGCAAAGCTGCCATTTGCGTCCTAGGCAATCACACAGCATCGTGCTTCCAATGAGAGCACCTTGGCAGCCTAAGCTTCCCGTGGACAGAAACATGAGTGCTTCTGACACCTCACTGGAGAAGTCACAGCCACTGGGGCCCCCAAAGAGATAGACGTTTTTTATCAAGATCAACGAATTATACAGAACAATCCAAGTGCAGATGTGGCTAAACCATCATCTGCAGATGTGTCTGGGCCATGGGCCTCTACAATTAGCATTTGCTGTTGGGAGGAAAGAAGTCAATACATAAGACATGTCGGTTTGAAATTATACATAGAGTATATAGAAAGGTTTTTAGTGTGGGGCACATTAACTTTCTGGTAAGACTTTCAGGGGGCAAAACTTTCTGAGTCATAATCTTAAAAAAATCATAACACATTCTAAATCAAAACCATAAAAAAAAAACTGAAGGCCTGCCGGGCGTGGTGGCTCACGCCTGTAATCCCAGCAGTCGGGAGGCAGAGGCAGGAGGATTGCTGAGTTCGAGGCTTGCCTGGGCTACATAGTGAGCTCAGAGCCAGCGTGAACTACAAAGCGAGACCCTGTCTCAAAAAAAAAAAAAATGAAGGCCTTTCTACTCTAGCATAAATTTCAAGTCTGGGATCATTGATATATTCCAAACTCCAAAGGAAAAAAAAGACATTCTTATTAAAATACAGTAGCAAGCAACAGTAATGGATAAAAGGGCCAGACGTTTGCTATTAAACACAGTATCATGAAATCTCTTTATAAAGTGGTATTTGGGAGAAACAAAAGGCAAGACAAACGCTCTGCCACTGAGCTATACTTCCAGCCCTCTTTCTTTTTTTATTTACCGGAGACACAGATTTAAGTATTCCTCATTAGGGGAGAAGGAAAGGAAGTCTTATTATCAACCAAATTTTATGTTTCTCATTAATAAAAATTAATTCATAATGTTCTTCAATTTATTTCCGGAAGCAGGCTAAATCCTCTAACAGTTCTGATTCTGCAAATAACATCAAAGTAGCAAAATACAAGTAAATGCAACATGTAAAATTATACTTCAGTAGAAATGCTTCCATAATTGGATCCAGAGGCTTAAAATCATTATTTACTTTAAAAAGACATTTTAAGCCATAATTTTTTCAATTACATCTTAACAAAGGAAGAAAAACAAAATATAAAAAGTTGTTCCTAATACATTTTTTTTTCTTAAATAAATGCTACTCATGCCCAAGTTAGCTATCAACTCACTGAGGTCAGTTTGTGCACCTTAAACAATCTATTGTACGGCATTTCCTGGCTTTTAGTCAAGGAAAATAACTTCTGACTGAAAAAGAAAAAAAAAAAAAGAAGAAAAAAAATGCACTAAATTTAACTGATTATACAGACTGATAACCAGTACGACTTTTCCTTCTTCCAATCATATAAGAGATAAATACAACGATTATAAGGAAGCCCAAGGCCACACCCACTGCAACAGGAATAAGAAAGTTGAGGTCAGAGTCAGCAGAACATTCTTCAGCTGTTAGAAAAGAACAGACAGACAGCAAGGAAAGGAAATTAGTAAAGTGCAATTAGGTAGACACAAGCAAACAAAAACAAACATTTCCAAAGAGTGTACAAAAGTTAGTCTTTTATAACTTCATCCTTATTTTTCTTATTTTCCCAATATCAATCCAAACATTTCTCAGCAATGGACCATCCTACACCTCTTATCATCATTTCATCTAGAATCACACCGAATTCCAGTACAAAAAGCAGAACTTAAGGGAAGAATGGGAAAAGATCCAAAATACAGAAATATGTTTGTCTAATATGGGACAATTTTAGGTTTGTCTCATGCACTGGGGAAAAGAACAATCGCCCACAATCAAACCACTACCTCTGTATTTCCCCACTTCCTTTCTCCCTTACATATCATTGAAATATGAATAAGTATTCCCTATAAGTAATAAAACAAATTAAATGACTCAGGACCAAGAAAAACACAGTATAATTCTTTTACACATACGTTACGTAGGTATCAGGTTATAGATAGGTTTTCGGCTGAGCAGTGGCTGGGAAGAATGGTAGCAGAATCTAATACATTCCACTGGACCACCAAGAAAGCAGTCTGTGCAGTGTGTATTCTGAGCTCTAAATTTAGGCAGAACTGAACTTAAATTCTTATGAAAAGTATTAGTTTAAGAGCTCTGTTGATTTGTTCAAACTGGGCCTCACTTCCCTTACCTATAAAAAGGACATAATACTTATATAACAAAGTGTTTAAGGATAAAATTGAATTATATCTTAAAGCATCTGATATACATCAAGTGGTAAACAAGTGTCCATTCCCTTCACTTTTCCTCCTATGTTTGGGACTCCATCATGGGAAGTTTAGATTTTGAAGTAACACACATCATAATAGGAGTGTTTCATTATTGAAGAGGCCAATACTAGGACAAAACAACACAGCAGCTCTAAGTGCCCAACTCTAACCTCATAAATTCAAATTTAAACCAGGAGTTGTTTTACTATTGATTTCATTGGGGAAATTATCAAAATGCTATTAATAGTTTGTTGCACACTACATATATAGTATTGGTAATGTCCCTCCTTTTTCAGTAAAATTATGGAGCAAAATTAATCCTCAAGGTCTTTTCCATAGAAATCTAATGCAATTAACGAAATGTGGTATATATTTAGTATGCTTTATGACTGAACCATATTTGCAAATTTTGTCAAAATTTAATTTTTGTGTTAACTTTTGTCATTTGTAAAAAATTTGCTATGGTTCTGAAAACATAACATTTATTTCAGTAACCCATTAGCCTTTGATGTAAGGATTTATCATACTTTACTGAAACCCCTCAAACAGAGACTAAGAGCTGGAAACCAACATACACTATACTGTTAATCAGTAAGTTACAGAAATTCTGACCAGCTAACATGCACATAAAAATGAATCAAGTTATTTTAACGTGAAAACCTTGTCTATTAAGCTTTCTTCATATTTATCTATGCATTTAATATCTGTGCCTCATTTATAACATGGAATATGTTTCAATAAGGGCTGATTAATGCCAGTAGCCTCTCTCCACACCCCACCTATGCTCTGCCCCACCAGAGCTTTCTTGAAGAAGCAAGAGTCTAGTTGCTATGCT
Source organism: Thryonomys swinderianus (assembly GCA_004025085.1). Lineage (NCBI taxonomy): Eukaryota > Metazoa > Chordata > Mammalia > Rodentia > Thryonomyidae > Thryonomys > Thryonomys swinderianus. The sequence goes on from PVIC010018040.1 coordinate 11,472, forward strand.
TCACTGCCTCCATTCTGAGATTGCTGTTAGCTTACATTTCATAAGTACCAGTCTGATGACAGCACTAAATAGATTTAATGCTCCAGAGATCAACAAGATGAAGCAGAGAAACACAACACAATCTGCCCTCATTAGTTCATAGAATATTTCCTTCAATGCTAATCAGGCACCCAAAGAACAAAACAAGGGGGAAAAAACGCAAATGGTTAGATATGCTTGAATCTTTTCAGTTAATACTGCTGAAAGATAAACAGTTTTTTGAGAAACTCTTATTTTGAAGTCAGTTTAAATTGTATGACACCCTCTTGGGTCTGTTTTTTAATGGGGAAGGAGGAGTGGGTAGATCACAAACCTCAAATACTGATTTCTTCTTTAACTTGAACAAAGAAATTAGCAAAACTTATATACCCTTAAAAATGCAGATGACCCCAAAGACAATCCGTACTGAGTTTGAGCATACTAGATGGGCATTTATGCCACATTGATATTTACTTAATGAAATATGTGCAAAGGCACAATGATGCACTTAAATCACATTAGACACTGAAACAGAACACCGGTAAGGAAACAACATTTATTAATTCCATTAAAACACCTACATATTTTGTTCTTATAATGGCCATGTTAATAAGTTTAAGGCATCTTAGGTTAGGATCAAAACTTGGCCAAAGCTTCTTAAACCATAAAACACTGCACACCAATGTTATTTCTAATAAATTTATCTCCAGGATCAGTAAATATAATTTTTTCCAATTTTAAACTGATCAAATGGCAGGCCTGATTTAAGAATTAAAGTTTCAAAAAAAAAGAATTAAAATTTCAACATATCAGTTTTAAAAAGCAAAGTGTTTCATACATTGAAAGGCAAGAAAACCTTGTAATTTGCATGTATTTTCATATAATCAATCAAATTGCAGGTTCTAAAATTGCTCATATCCAGCATGATGGCGCTTGAGACCAATAAAATAAGCCAGCAACACTAGAATAAGTACTCCTGCCAAGGCTGCTCCCACTGCTATGGGCACAAGGAAGTTGTCGTCATCTGCACTGCAGTCTTGAGCTAGATGTGGAGAAAGCACAATTGAGAACAGAAACAATGACAAAATTTCAAATCCATCCATTTTAAGTTAAAATGACAGACTGTCCAACATGAGTATTTTGATTTTTTTCATCCAGGTCATAAGTCATTGCCATTATTAGCAAATGAGATGTTCCACAAAAGAGACTTTCCAAATAACTGAATCATACACTTTTACATAGCTGAAAAATATGCAATCATTTTGAGTGAAAGATGTATAAAGTGATCACATATGTCCCAGATCTCTTAAGCCAAAGGTAATGCATAAATATAACTAGGCTTTCCTGAAGATCAGGCTATGAGCTTTCAGAAGCAAACTGTCACAGTTGTGAAGAAGCACAGCACCCAGAATGTTTGCATCTTGTAAAGTATTAACTCACCAAATGAACAATACAACACACACACACAAACTCAATGCATAGCAATCTGAGGTCATTTAGCATTGGCAAAAGATATAAACCAGGCCAGGTGGCAGAACTGTTGGCCTCAGGATGCTCAGTCTATTGTGAGAATAAGACAAGGACAGTAGTGGTTATAACTTCAAAATGTATCGCAGTAGGGCAAGCAATACACAAGTATCATTGAAGTGTCTCAAAGCCACATTCAGCCTTGTTACACAAAAATGCTTGGAAATGATAACAGTTAAACTGATTTTTTTTTTTTTTTGGTCTGAGTAGGAATTAACCATGCAAGTAATGAGAAAGAAAAATATGGATGGTAAGAAAACATGAGTCAGCATAGCTAGAATATGGGTGGGCTGGATAGGAGGCAGAGAAAGTGTATGAGGATCAAATCACAAAAGAACTGTACGATCATACACAGTTAGGACGTTTGTTTTAGAAGTTAAGACGGAGAGAAGACTAGAGGTAGGAACTTAGGAGATGCTGTTATTGCTAGAATCTGAGTGACCAATAATATGGTTCAGAACTGGGTTAGCAAAGTGCAAATGTAGAAAGAAGAGTAGAGATCTAATTACAAGGTACAATTAGCCAAACGAATGTACAATGTGTAGGAAGCGAGGTACTAGGATGGTTTCTAATTCTACCTTTGAAATGATTATATAGATGCTTTTATCATGACGGTGATTGAAGAGGAAAGAGATGTGCACTTCCATTTTGGTTGTTTGTAGTTACTGCAGGGAAGGGAATGGAGAGAGGATGGGAAGGGATAAGTGAGGAGGACACTCAGTTTCAGATCGACTTTAGGATACCTATATCCTATCCAACTGTTTATGAAGAGGTAGTTAAAGCCATGAACAAAGATATCTCTCACTGAGGGCAGGTAGAATGTAAAGAAGACCAGAGGCAAAAACCTTTGGGAAGTCAATATTTAAGGACAGACAAAGAAGTATAAAGAGAAGTAGAAAAGGCAGGTAGAAAATGGTGCCACACACGTTTAAATATCCCCATTGCTTCTCTGGTTTGAGATACTGAAATTGGAAAAAAGGACCAAGATGTATAGTAAATACTGGGAAATGGGAAGAAAATGTTTAAATGAAAAGGGGAATGAGGGAAGGGGGAGGAGGAGAAGAAAAGGAAACAAGAAAAAAAAAGAATAAAAAATAGAAATAAAGGTTTTGTAAATAAGGGAGGAAAGAGAAGTCAAAGAGAGGGTTGGAAAAAAAGCAGCAGCAAGATGTATCATGTACAGGTACAAATTCTCTCTGATAAATGTCATTATACACATCTAAAATGTACCAATAAATGTTTTGCTTAAAAAATTATTATACTAAAATGTTGTAAGTCGGCCCCCCCCAAAAAAAGAATGCCACAGAAGTTAA
>PVIC010018040.1:14429-32142 GCA_004025085.1 Thryonomys swinderianus
AGGGGAGGGGAGGAGGGAGGAGAAGGAAGGGAGGGGAGGGGGAAGGGGAGGGCTGGGTATATAGCTCAGTGTGAAGACCTTAGGTTCAATTCCCAGGACGGAAAACAAAGATGCCCATTGATTCTACATGGAGGCAGATGGTGAGTCAAAGGAAAGAATGGAAAGTAACTGGTAAGGACATCAAGAACCTGGGATACAGAATATACATTCACTTCAAGAAGTTTAGAATGATTTTTTTTAAAGGGATAATATAGAGGTAGTTAGATGGGGGACATGGGGACATGAGAAGATACATCTAGGAGGAAAAGATTTAAGTACTTTACAGAATGAGAGAGCCATTAGGAAATAAATACAGGTTGAAGACGCTGAATGGTACAAGGTCTCCTAGAAGGTAGGAGGGATGGGATTTCAGAAGCACTGACCAGGAAGAGAAAACCTACTGACAGTCAAAAAGATGAAGGAACAGTGTGGAAGGGAAAAAGGATGAGTAACTCAGGTAAGTATGCTTATAAGAATTTTGTCAGGGCCAGAGGGTTAGCTCAGTGGTTCTGGCGCCTGTCTCGCAAGCCCAAGGTCCTGAGTTCGATCCCTGGTAACCACATACAATGCTGGTCGTGGAGACTCACGCCCACCAGCAATCAATACTGCATACCACAGTGCCGGGCGTGGTGGCTCACGCCTGTCATCCCAGCACTCGGGAGGCAGAGACAGGAGGATTGCTGTTCGAGGCTTGCCTGGAATACATAGTGAGGTCAGGGCCAGCCTGAACTACAAAGTGAGACTCTGTCTCAAAAAAAAAAAAAAAAAAAAGAATTTTGTGAAAAATAAAGACGGTCTAGGTTGCAAGGCAATTGTGATTGTGCATGCTTTCAAGAAACATGTCAGTCTTTTCTTTTTCCTTTTTCTGACAGCCTCTGCAGCAATAACTGGGAACAAAATGCAAACCTGGAGTTTACAGGCTTTTTGGCATTCACTCTGGCTGCCAACTCAGTGACCTTTTGTAACTTGGTTAAGAATGTGATTGTGAGCTGTATATAAAATGTACCAATAAAGAATTCAATTTTTTAAAAAAAGAATCCAGGTAGCTCACTTTGCCAAATGTAGCTTGTGATAGATGGTGTTAAGAATCCCCAGTTAGCTCCTCCCCTTCACTTTCCCAAATTACCACCTAGCATACAAACTACTAGGTGACAAGTACCTTGAGGTATTATGCCTTGGATTTAAGATCTTTTGATTTTTAAAAAATGCATTAATAGATGAATTTCTTATTCTGGCAACAGACTCATATTCCTCTCTTTCCCAAATTGTGTATTTGACCTAGTACTGCAGTGACTTTCATAAATACTGCCAATAAGGTTTTCATGTAAGACAATTATTCCCAGAGTAGATAAAAAAGGCAATTCCATTAATACAAAGATCCTTCTAGATGCTGTCACTTATTTAAAATGTTCAATTAGTACATGATATATTAATTTATAATAGTTTTATGAATTCAATCTTTAAGAATTATTTAGGTAATGGAAACAAATTTGAGAAAAATACTTTCATTAGGATCATATCCTGAAAGAAATAAAATCTTACCTATATGTGGATTTTGATTTGATGTATTTGCCTAAGGCATACTTCTTAATACCATATTGAAAATATTTTAGGGGAAAGGAAAAGTGTATTTGTGGAAGAGTTTAATAGCCACAGAAGCAATAAAAAGTTTTAAAGATTAAAAAGTGTCATGGCCACTGAAATTTCATGTAGATTGAGAATACTATTAAATAGGCTGGGGATTTAGCTTGGTGGTTCTGGTGACTGCCTTACAAACACAAGGTCACAAGTCAATTCTTGGTACCAAAAAAAAAAAAAAAAAGAATACAATCAACCTTCAATTTTCTATTGAGAAATTTTTCAAATACAACTTCAAGTATAAAGAAACAGAAAACTTAAGTATATATTTATATCAAATTAAAGACATCTTTTAAAAAAAACAATTGGGGGTCTGGAGACAGCTCAATGGTTCCAGCACCTGCCTAGCAAGCACAAGGTCCCTGTTTCGATCCCCTGTGGCCACATACAGTACTGGGCGTGGTGGCTCATGCCCACCAGCAGTAAGTACCACATACCACAGGGCTGGATGTGGTGGCTCACGCCTGTAATCCCAGCACTCAGGAGGCAGAGACAGGAGGACTGCTGAGTTCAAGGCTTGCCTGGGCTATATAGTGAGCTCAGGGCCAGCCTGAACTACAGAGTGAGACCGTCTCAAAAAAAAAAAATAATGGGTTTGGGCCGGGGATGCAGCTCAGTGGTACCATGCCTGCCTGGCATATCCAGGTCCCAAGTTTGATCCCTAGCACACCAAACACACACACACACACACACACACAAATAAATAAATAAAACAACAATAATTTGAGCAAGCTGGGAAAAGTGGTGCACATTTGCAATCTCAGCACAGGGGAGGCTGAGGTAGGAAGATCTCTATGAGTTTAAGACCAGCCTAGGCTATATAGTTCACAGTGAGTTAAGACCACCCTGGACTACATAGTAAGACCCTGTCTCAAGACAAAAAATGAAAACATCAACTCTGTCAAGATTTCTCCTCATAAGAATCAGCTTTAAGAATTATATTCGTATGTAATACTTTATTATATACCTAGTGGATCTACACTCAAACTGAAGTATAACACCGACAACTGAAAAGATCTGCTCAGTATCACACATGTCTACATCAGTTCCAAAGACAAGATATAATTACTGATCCAGGAAAGTGGCCACCAGAGTAAAAGAAAATGCACAGGAGACACATGAGTCTAAGACAATTTAGCATTATCTACCTAAATAGACACATTAAATACTATAATCTTTAAAACATGAATCTTGTAAGAATTCTGCCCAGAAAAAAATACAGAAAACTTAAGATAACACATTGTACACTGAATGTACACTCTTGACACATAACAAGTAGCTTATCAGAGTCTTTCTAAACATAATCAAATATGTATTTATCTTCTCCAAGATGGAAATTATCATTCAAAAAATAAGAATAGTGGAATGTTAAAGTCCCAGTTCCTGTGATGTGATATGCATATTCCTGTAATTCTAGCACTTAGAAGGCAGAAGCAGGAGGATTGCCTTCAGTTCAAGGCCAGCCTGGGCTACACAGTGAGTTCAAACCCAGCCTGAACTACATATTGAGACCCTGTCTCAAACAATGATCCAAGTCCAGAACCTAGATGAAAACAAGACCTACAAGTTAAGGAACCAGGCCAAAATCATATAGTAGGTAATAGTAGCAATAGCAGCATGGGGGGTGGGGGATTTGAGGACTTACTTCATTCTAGGAGCTGAGCTAGACAACCCAGAGGAAAATGACGAGGAAAGCTGCTAAGTGTTCTTGTGTCACACTAAGGTGACTAGGGAACTGCCCGGAAAGCAGAAGGCTCAAGTGTTTCCGGGAGTTCCAAAAGACAGATCGTACACAGCCCTACTTTGTATCACAGTAATAGCCCACTGTGGATGACTGCAACATACAGATGCTATGTTTAGATATTAAATATCAGCCTTCACTTCTGAAAAAAAATTATATGAAGTGCTCTGAGCCTTTTGTAAGAAAGAAATATTCAAGATCACTGGTTCTTTCACTGGCTATGAATCAGATTTGGCAGGAAAGCTCACAAACACACACGTGCACACATATGTACACACACGGGTGCGCGCACACAAACACACACACATTCCTCCTCATCCTAAGTGAAATCCCCTAAGGATAAAGCCAAGGGAACCCTGAGTAGTGTATACTTTTGTAACACACACTTCCCAGGTGATTCTTATTCCGTAGTGAGTCTCCTATCAGTTAAGGCCTATGTATGAGACTTTCTTCCAGACAGTAATTCAGAGGCAGAACATTCTGGAAATAATTTAGTTATAGCTGTATTTAAAAAGTTCTTCCTTTTAAAAGAAATTATTGTTATAACTTTAACCACCAGGAAAAAAATGTGAGCAAATTTCCTTAAGAAATAAAAGAATCTTTATTGTTTTAGAAGCAATGTTGAGCAAACAGACAAGCAAATATCTAAAGATAGATACCATACATTCACTAGTGGTTTAAACATTTGAGGGGAAAACATGGAAAGCATTTACATGGACCAGTTTCTTTATGGAAATGGTAAAACATGAAAAGCACCCAAAACTAAATAGTGTATTATATCAACTCAGTAGAACAAAACAAAAAAACTACAAAAGATACAAAGAACATCTGGGTATAGAAAATAATAGTGTAAATAGAAGTATATAAACTGGCCCATGTAAAATACAAAAATATTCACTGATGTCAGATTTTCTATAAAACAGTATTTATCAGAGGTATTTTAATATTAATCTGATATATATTCTAAATGTAGAAACTTCTACAAACATTAACAGCATTAAGCCAGCGCAACCACTTGTGCTTCTAATTTTTACTTAAAAAAAAAAGCTGCTTCATTTTCACTCAAGAGATCTAAGGCCCACTTTCTTAAAAGCATTATCCATTCTTATAGGATTAACAATTTTACAGTAAAACAACTTAAATAAAAATATTTCTTAAAAATCAATCCATATTACATCTTTAAGAACTGTTTTAAGTTGGCAATGCAGCTCAATGTAGCTCTAGGAGAGGGGTGAGTCAGGAATCTGATTCTGAGTAAGGTCTGCAGGCTAAACAGACAGCAAATTTAAGCAAGAGGAAATATTTTATCACTCTGATGTAACTCAAAAGACAGTTACAGACATATACATGTTAGCATGCACTCGCTACATATGTGTGTGTACGCAAGCACACTGTGTATCAATGCATTGAACATTTGTATTGGAACCCTGACATTCTTCACTTTCTAGTGAATGGGAGGCATATAATATGCTCTCCCCAAATAACCATAGGAATCTTCCACCTATGGCTACGTATCAGTATGTTTAAAAAGTACTTGCTCAGCTTCACCAATATTATAAAGAAAGATCACTTAGAAGCTACAAGGGATACTTATATGTTAACTATCAAGCTGAAATATTTTCCTTTCTTGCATAAAACATTACACAGCTAATGGACAACTGGTGTACCTCTCAGAGCACAGAACTAAATACAAAGTGCATGAATTAATAATGACTGTACCATAACAAAAACAGTGCAAGTTTTGATTAGCACAGAGCCATTTAAATGTGAAAGCCAAATTAATAAATGCTGTAGCAATCAACTCAAACTGGAAACCAATAACTTTTTAATGAACCAAGATCAAAATTTTGAGTTAGGTACAAGTTATTTTCTAACCATAAGTGCTTCTTTATCTAGGTTCTAGAAGGTATTGGCATTTTTTAAAGGGAAAATAAAACCACATTACCCCCAACAAGGAAGACTTGAAGGTTAAAGAGAAATCTTCATTAACTTCAGTACCACATCTTGAAGCCAATTTATGGGCACAAAGGACTAATGGCCTCAGTTGGCACTGCCTAGCAATTATCTCTAAAGCACCTAAAAAACAGACTGAAATGCCCAGTTGTGATAGTCTTCCATCTTGCAACTTAAAAAACTGACATGATGGGTTTTTTAAAAAGGCTAAACCAAGAATAACACCAATTCTAACATTGAAAAGGTTTTTGTATCCTTTGTCATTATGGCCACATTAAACACAAATGTACTAAAAAGCACGAGAAAAACATCCATTACTGGGCCCTGTTCAAATCTCCTAACAGCTCTCTCATAGGTCAAATATGCAGCGATGCCAAAGTAGCTAAGTTAACCTGCAAACAAAGTCACAATAAAATTCAAAAGGAGCAAGTACAAATCCACCATAGAATGTTGCCCTAATTCAACCTCATGTGGGAAGAAAAATCTTTTCACAACCATTTATCCTAAACTGTATATTCTAGCCAGAATATTTAAATGAAACCACTGCAATAGTAATTCAAGACAGTAAAATTGAACCTCTAATCCAGATGGTTTGCTATGGAAATAATACTTTTACATTTCTTGGTTCTAGAAACCAAAACTCACGTTGGTAATTCGTAGTTTATATATTTTTTGTTTTTATTTTTTCCTATTTTTTTAAATGTTGTAGTTTAAATGAGAAATCTCCCAAATCACCCATTCAAAGAGTGGGACTGCAACTAAATGTACATTAAATGGAGTAGTAATGCATGTTGGAACTTGTACTTGCTTTATTATTTTGCGACAGAGATCACAGATGCACTATTGTTACAGAGTTTGGTATCCAGCATAACTTTTTCTTCTGCCAATTAGGTAAGCAATCACTATAACGATAATCAAGCCTGAAAGACCAGCACCAACTATAATTGGTATTAGAATGGTGTCATCATCCAGCGAACACTCCTGAGCTGTAGGTGAAAAAAAGTGTGTAACAAATAATGAGTATAATCAAAAAAAGATTCTCCAAAAGTAAAAGATGTTGATTCAAAAGTCAGAAATGCTCTTATATTTTCAACTAAGACAGGTATATTCTTATAATAAAGTTAATGAAAATTATGGACTATTCTAAAATTAAAATCCTGAAATTTACTTCTCCTTTCATTTATACCTATGAGCACACACTGTCTTATGTCATATGATGTACATACAGGTGTCTGTGTGTGTTTATAGTTCATCTCATTTCCAAACCAGGGTTAATGATCAGAAATGAAGAGAACTAACCTAGCCCGGTCACACACGGTCCTATTAGCCTCTCCATGGAGAGTGAATATCTTTGGGGAAACTGGTGGCACCAGCACATTACAAGATCAGAACAGCTGGGCTGCTCTGGAGTTCCTTTACAGTTGGGGTCAGCAAACTGCAAGTCAAATCTGACCCAAGAGCTAAAAATCATACTTGTAAAATCATATTTATAATTTTCAATAGTTAAAGATAAAAACAAAATAAGAATATTTTGTGACACATCAGAGGTACCTGAAATTCAACTTTTAATATCCATAGAGACATTTCTATGGGACATTTCTATATACTGAGGTGCCCCTTACAGATGTTTCCGTGCTACAGCCGCAGTGCTGAACTGCTGCAACAGAGACTGCATAGTCCCAAAGTTAAAAAAGTCAGTTGCTGTCCAGATCTTCTGAGGAAAAAGTGTATAGGCCACTAACAGAATATATGATTTTAGTGGTTGCAAGAGTAAAGAAATTGGAAACTCTTACTAATTTGAGTATGTTTACTGCATTTCTCATCAGTCTGGTTCAGACCATATGCCCACAGGAATAATTTTCTTTCTGTTTCTAGAGAGCACCCTGATCCAGAAAAATCTGATCAACACCATTCTACCTTACTGTAAGGATATTCCCTCATCATATACACTCAAATATTACTATGTAATATATTTGTAGGTATCATTGCTGAGAACCTAGTTGAAGAAATAGATTGTGCATTCAATATTAGCATTTAATTTCATTGTATGCTTCTTTGGGTGTCATTTTAAATTCTATACACATATAAGCCAAACTTTCAAATTAGACAAAGGGCATGGCTCATCTCTATCACAGCTGACTAGATAAATAGGCCTGTACTGGTAATAACTGCAAATGTTTTAAATTCTAAACACAAATGTGGACCTAAAATTAGGATAATGATGTACAGGAGCTAGATAACGATTCCAAAAATAAAGCTGTTAAAGATCAAAATAATGGAAGTACATAAGCAAAACCAACAAAAGGAAAAATGAATTCTTAAAAATATTTTTAAATTTATGATTAACCTCTTTACTCACTAGAATGGCAGGATAAGAGCCAGATTTGTTTTGGATGCATCGAGTCAGACTTGGTACTTAACACAACCATAGACAGAGCTCAATCGCTCACAGTATATTTACTTTTAAATGCAGCTGCTACATTTTCTTTTAAAACATAGACTTACTTGTTAAAAAGATGTGGATCACTGAGATGGCTCTGCTCAGCAAAGCTGTGATCTACAAGCCTCCAATTTTAAGTAACTGGAAGGACAAGTTACCTAAGAAATTTCATGTACATTTTTTTCTTCAAGCAAATTTCAATCTTAGAAGCCCAAATGTATCTTTCGTATTCACATGAATACATTATAATAAGTCACTCACAAGGTTTCATTAGAAATTGGACAAATGCTACTAGCCCTCAGTTAGCTCTTCATTTTTAAGTTTTATTTACTTAATACTTTGTTTTGTTTTGTTTTTTGACACAGTGTCTGCTATTTAGTTCAGGCTGGCCTTGAACTCACTATGTAGCCCAGGCTGGCCTGAAACTCAAAAAACAATCCTCCTGCCTCAACCTCCCAAGTGCTGGGATTACAGGCGTGAGCCACTACGCCTGGCAGACCTGAGTAGATCTTCAAAAAGCCCCATTTCCACTAGTGTGTGCTTTGAAAATTCTCCAGATATTTCTCCTGGCAAAAACAGAGTTCAGATATCTGAGGCTTCACTCCTGGTTTCTAGCTTGTATCTCAGCAATATTAGACCAAATCACTTTTCAGTTATGAAAATATTTCTAGCAGGATGACGGACCCAAGAAGGTAGATGTAAAATGTTCAAGATGCCATCTAACCCTCCCCCTGCCAAACCTAGAAGTATCTATGCTTTAAGTAAGCTCACTTAAACCCGGGGTTGGTTTCCAGGTCACACAAACATCTCGTGTGAGCAATGATGAGCCAGACTTATGCAACTCATGCCAGCTATGAGAGCTCTAAATCAGAGTCAAGGGGAGAATTTTCCTTTCTCCATTTCATTATCTGAATTACCATTTCTCAAAGGAAAGCCCCCTATTGTCAACATAAGACCTTAAAGTATTAATACAATTTACTTGAGCCTTACCTGTAGAATACTTTCCTTCTGTCACATTGAAAGGCTGAACCTTTAGATCGAAGGTATTTATCTGAAATGTTTCAGACACTGAAACCGTCTGCTCTTTGTTGCACATATAAGAACTGCCCAAGGGGGCATCCCAGTAACTAAGGTTGTTATTTGCAATGCTGAAAACTTTACAGAAAAAAAAAATGTTAGTAATTTCTTATCCCATCAACATCAAAAGAAGACAGTCTTTGGGGTTTTTTTTTTGTTTTGGGATACTGAGGCTTGAACATGAAGTGTTCACACTGAAATACCTCACCAGCCATAGTTTTTCATTTTTAGTTTTGAGTTGGGGTCTTGTTAAGTCATTGAGTTGCCCATGTACCATCACTAAGTTGGTTCCCTTATCTTTCTATAGATATTTCTACAGTCTAAAAATCAGTCACATCCTCATCTATTATCTACCATGATATTTTAATGGTATTGCAGACTGAACTTAGGAGCACTCTTTCACTGACTTTTTACATTTATTTATTTGTTTGTTTGTTTGAGACAGGGTCTCACTTTGTAATTCAGGCTGGCCCTGAGCTCACTATGTAGCCCAGGCAAGCCTGGAACTCAGCAATCCTCTTGCCTCTGCCTCCCGAGTGCTGGGATTACAGGCGTGAGCCACCACGCCCGGCACTGTGGTATGTGGTATTGATTGCTGGTGGGCGTGAGTCTCCACGCCCAGCATTGTATGTGGTTACCAGGGATCGAACTCAGGACCTTGCACTTGCGAGGCAGGTGCCGGAACCACTGACCTACATCTCTGGCCCCCTACATTTTTTTTTAATGTTGACACAGAGTACCCAGGATGGCTTAAAACTTGCAACCCTCTTGCTTCAGCTCCTTAGTAGCTGGGATTACAGAAACAGTAAAAACTACCACACCCATTACTGCAGTTCAGTTCTAAATTACAAATTAAACTGTGATCAAGACCTACGTTTTACACTGTACCTTTTGTCCCATTAAATAAGGCAATGTTTGGTAATAATCACAGTTTGTATTCCTTCGGTATAACTCACTCTTCTCCCCCAGGCCAATGTGTTGCTTACCAGAGCCATTCGTCAAATATACACTGGCATTCACTTCCTTCAGATAAAATCTGTTTTCATTTTTCTGTTTGAAAAAGAGCTTCAGTTAATCAACATGTCACAACTGTTTGCAGGTACAATTAATATCTACAGAGGAAAAGCAATCTCATACTATTACACGGAAGATAAAATCATGGATCAGACCTGGGCCAGTCAAACTGCAACTAAAAGAGAACTCAAAATGTGACAAAGCCCTTTCCCTCCACATTTCACTTCTAAGTTCAAGATCCCATGAGTAGTCCTGTGGTCAAGTTCTCAGTGACTCATGCCCAGGACTTCAGTCCCCTGTCACTTCCTGCATCCATGGTCCAAATGACCTCCAGCTTGGCTCCCAAGAGTCTAGCCACTGGACTCTGATCCTTCCTTTCTACTGTTGTTATCCCTTTTGCTCACTCATTGCATTCATTATTTTTTTTTCTTGCTGCAACCACCTTAACTATATTGCTTTATTTACTTATTATAGCACTGGGTATCAGACCCAAGGACTTGTATATACTGGATTAGGCAAGCATTCTATCACTAAACTTTATCCACAGCCCATTTTCTTTAGTACTATGTATAAAATGGGGGTCAGTGCAATATTTCAATAAATGCACACAGGGTGCATTGATCAAATCAAGGTAACCAGCATTTCCTTCTCATGATTATTTTTATTATTTGCGGTATCGGGGATTGAACCCAGGATCTTGCATCTGTAAGCAAGCTCTCTAGCACTGAGTTTATCCTCACCTCTTTGTATTATTTCTATTTTGAAACAAGGTTTTGCTAAACTGTCCAGACTGGCCTCAAACTATTGAGCCTCTTGTCTCCTTGTGTTTAACTTTTTAAGACAGGGTCTCACTTTGTACTGCAGGCTGGCTTTGAATTTACTATGTAGCCCAGGTTGGGCTCAAGCTCGAGGACACTCTCCTGCTTCACACCTCCCGAATGATGGGATTACAGATGTACAGTACCATGTCTAGGTCTCTGTATCATTTCTTTAGAGTCTACAGGCTTCAAATTCCTCTCTTCAACCTCTTCAGGAAATAGGTTACTTAGAAATATAGTCTTCCTTCTTATGTTTTGTTTCCATTAGATAATCACCCTCTACCAGCTTTCTTCTGTCACTGTTATTTTTTGAAGCACTCAACTGATTTTCCAATTGTTCTACTTGTTTGAGTGCTTTGTATGTAGCAGATAACATGTCTGGGTGATCAGGGAGACAGCAAACTGAGCCAGACTTGAGTACTGCCCTTGCAGTGCTTGTAATAATGATCATATTACAAAAGAGAAAGTAGCAAGCTATAAAAATTGATGGACAAAAAATTACTCCCAATGAGGGAAGGAGCAAAGTAATGCCAGTCTAGGGACAGGGCTTGGATGAGGCATGATTCGGTTAGGGAAAAAAAAAAAAAAAAAACAGAAAAGGACTTTTAAAAAAGGCTACTACATGAGCTGGGCGTGGTAGCACATGCCTGTAATCCCAGAACTCGGGTTTGTGGCCAGCCTGGGCTACATAGCAAATTCAAGGCCAGCCTGAATTACAAAACAAAGATCCTGTCTCAAAAAATAAACAAAAAAGCTAGGACATGAATAAAGGCAGGCAGAAAGTAAGCACAATCCCATGTATGCCAGCATTTGAGAACATCCTATGGGCCAACCACTGTCCTCTATAGGAGGATTCACTGAATAATTATAATAGCCAGAAGCCACAGGTGGTGTCAGCACCTCATGCTGAGATGGAGAAGTGATGCTAAGTGATCGCTGGATCACCTACAGGATTAGTAGTCAATGAGCTCAAGTTTAAGCTCTGGCAGGTCTGGCTGCACATTCCTGAACGAGTCACTGCTATGCTCTGGTGCCTCCCAAGTACAATGCAGCGGGCAGGGTGAAGGAAGCTGAGTGCTAGTCAGGGGCAGCAGGGAGCGAAGAGACAAAGGCTGCAGGGCAGGAAGCATCGCACAGGTACAGGGGCCCTGCCCCGCCCCGCCTGGAGTTCAGGTGTCACCTTGCTGGTAAAACAACCACTGAGGAAGAGCTGAGCACTGGGAAGATTAAGCTGAGGGAGATGAAGACTGAGACTAGGTAGGAGGCTGCTGAAACCAGACCAAAAGCAGAGGGAAACGAAATGAGGGGAAGGACCTGAGAGACATCTCAGGAGGATGCAAAGGAGGCCTTGCTGAGCTCGTCATGACCCCTCCTCTGCCTTGGCAGCTGAGGCTCTTCACAGCTGGTTCCAACCACACCCTGTCCTTCCACTAACTGTGCTGTGCACACTTTTCAGCTGGTCTTGAACACGTTCCTTTATCCAAGGGGAATCTGCATTTTTTTTTAATGTACAAATCTGACCTGTTCTCAAAGACCCAGATCAAATGCCATCTCTTCCAAACCTCCCGGACTCTCCCCCCTCTCCTGCCTTAGGCCCACAGAAACAAGTTCAAAAGCCCGAGTGTGGCATTCACTCAGGCCTTGCACAAAAGTATAATTATTTATTTGTGTGTTTCTATCCCTACCACTAAAGCTTTCTTTAACACAGCTTTATTTCTTTATACCCCACCACAGTAGCCTGACATGCACATGTGAGTCCTATAAATTCTCCTATGGAGCACACACCAGGACAAGGTTGAAGTTAATGTGGATACCCTGATTCTGGTGACACAGAAGGTATTTCTTGCTTTCTAAATTGCCCACAACATGGTTAAAATGTCACTAATTGGAATTACGTTTTTGAATAGGCTGGTGGGAAAAATAAATATTGTGCTTATTAACATTTAACATTTTCTCATGAGAGTCAAAGAAGCCATGTTCCTTTTCAGAGCCTACCACAGCTGGACAGACTCAATCACTCAAAAGGAAATACTACTTTCTTCATTTTTATTGACCATAATTCCTATGTGATTACTTAAAAGAGAAATGTGTCTATGAAGGCCTGATCTAAAGTAGGTAAGAGGAGAAGTTTTTTTTTGTTTTTTTTTTTTTTTTTAACATTATAGGTCCTGGAACCCAGGATCTCACAAATACTAGACAAGAACTTTTCCACCAAGCTACATCCTCAGGCTGAAGAAGACAAGTTTAATTACACATTTTTACACCTTTTTTTTTTTAAATGGGAATGGGGATAGAACCTACAGCCTCACACATGCTAGGCAAGCACTCTTCCTTTGAGTTATGTCTCAGCCTAAAGAGATATCTTACTGTGCATATATGAACTACAGCAGAGGAATTACCTAAATATAA
The DNA here is from genome assembly GCA_004025085.1 of Thryonomys swinderianus. Taxonomy (NCBI): domain Eukaryota; kingdom Metazoa; phylum Chordata; class Mammalia; order Rodentia; family Thryonomyidae; genus Thryonomys; species Thryonomys swinderianus. The sequence goes on from PVIC010018040.1 coordinate 27,559, forward strand.
GGAAAAGATTTTGTAAACCTTTCTAAAATATAACTAACATAATCCTTATACAGAAGGATTTAATAAAGATACAAATTTAGGTATGAAATAACACATATCTACTTTCTATATCAGATGTTGAGACTATCATACCCACCCCTCTTTTTTCTGGTTTTTGAGAAAGGGTCTTGCTGTGCAGCTCAGGCTGGCCTCAAACTCACTATGTAGCCAGGATGGTCTCAAAGTCATGGAGATCCTCCTGTCTCAGCCTTCCAAGTACTGGGATTACAGACATGCACCACAATCCTGGCCTACATCATCTTTAAATATACTAATCTGACTTAAGAGCAGAACTGGTTCTCATCCAATGGTACAAAAGCTCTCAGTTGGAGAATTCTGGTATTTTAACATTTTCTCTCTCCTACAGTGCTCCCTTACTCTCTGCTCCCATTTGCTATAACATGTACATATATTTCCCCTTCCAAAAATCTATGAAGTTAATAAATGTTCCCAGGAAGGTGGAAGCAAAGTAAATTCCCTAATGATGAATTTTTATTAACAAGAAGTAGAACAGGTATGCTTAACCTACAATCTTCTGTTTAGGGTCTAGCTCTTGATAGAAACATGAACAAAAACCTGAATTCTGGCATTATAAACTATCATGATTTAATAAAATAATGCATGTACTTATTTGCACATAATAAGTAGTCATCCCTCAGTATTCTTCTTTTTTGTTGTTTGTTTTGTTATTTGAGACAGGGTTTCACTATATAGTTTAGGCTGCCTTAAACGCATGGTGATCTTCCTGCCTCAATCTCCTAAATGCTAGGATTATAGGTGTGTACCACCATGCCCAGCTTCCTTCATCTTTCTGATTCATACATTTGAATCCATGGATGTAGGACTCAGACACAGAGGGACAAATGTTCTCAATGAATGTTAGCTATTATTATTACTGACACTAATACAAACGGTATTATACCTAAGAAGATTAAAATTATAATAAACAAGTTCTGTCTAACCAGTAAGAGAAAAAATATTGCACAAATTACTTACATGTGGAGATAGCACACAGGTGTTTTTTTAAGACAGTTCTTGCTCCTACCCTAGAGTCTACATAATGGCAGAACGGCCACTGTTGGTGAATACTAACAAAAGAATCCAGCCTATATACCAGGAAGCAGAGTCTGAGACATGAACAGGGATTGATGGACTGCACTTTACTAGCAAGTAGTACTGTAATGGAAAACAAAGTAACCCCCTCAAGCATGCCCTAGACTTTCAGATATGTTCTTCAGAGAATGTATCTAATGTTTAGAAAAATCCGTTGCTCACCACAGCAAACACAAAGTCAAGGTACTTAATGATGCTGCTGTTCAGCCTCAGGTGAGCAGTCTGGGGTTGGCAGCTGCCAGAGAAGCCAGTTGTGTTGGGGTGGATGTTAATAACTGAAGCCACCTGCAGGGGAAGAAGAAAGGGAAAGCATACAGTAACTATGGAAATTGACAACAAAGCCTTCTACTCTAATAAGGTCAACTTCAATACAGAACAAAAACTGCTTTGTTTGGAAACTTAAATTCATGGTGTCTTACTTTCAAACAAACTCAGCGTGGGCCCTCAAGCTATGACTAAGACAACTTAAAAAACAACAAGAAAAAGAAAGCTTTCTTTGGAAAGCTCAGGAATGAGCCAAATGAACACACATTTTTACAGAGCACAAGAGCCATCTGTCTAACCATTATGTATATCTAAATTTTACCAATAAGGTTAATGAATTTTTAAAAAACAGAAAAACAAGAGCCACCTGCCTAGCTTGTTTCCAGTCACAGAATTCTAGAAATGAGATTTAGTCTCTAGCACGCCCTCTGGAGCCCCAACAGAGCACTGCACTGAGGCAAACGAGTGCATCTCTGTGATCTGAGTCATCAAACAGCACAGGAAACAAAAGTGTGCTGTTGTGTACACCAGCCTACAGTACATTTCAAGTTAAACAGTGTAAGGGATTATATTTTAAGTTCCCATATTTTGGCAGTGCTAACGATCAAAGGCACAGCCTCAAGCGTACTAGACAAGTGCTTTACCACTTGAGTTCCATCCCCATCCCAGGAATTATTTTAAACAGACTGAATAAAATGAAGCTCAGCTGTGTGTACTATGACCTGCTAAAGGCAAACAGAATCTAAGCCTCAGAGTCTTGTCAACTGCCAGGTTTTATCCTGGCTGAGACAACATCTTGCCAGTGATATTAAGTCTTCATGGTTCTCCTAACTCCAAACTAATCAAACTTCCATACGTCAACATCAGATCTCCACTGTAAATGGAATCACACTAATAAGATTCCTGTTGGGTGGACAACAGTATATACCATGCTTGGCAAAAAACACAATGCATGCACTGTACAGGTGAGAAGGGACACACATACCTTATTCTGAGTGATATTCAGCTGCAGCCCCATGGTAGCCAGCAGGCAGGTAGTGCTGCCATTGCTCACAGAATACTTTCCAACTTCCGGTTTTTCTTTTGGAGTGGGTGTCGTAGGAGAGGGCACAGTGGTGTGGACAATCGGTACCACTGTTGTGGAACCTTTGTCTCCCTCACACAGAAATTCTAAAACAAGCAGAGGACAAAATGAATGAAGGTGGTCTTTTTCTTCATTCATCAGGCCACAGAAGAGTAGAACATCTTTCACACTCGAAGTACCACAGGGTTCATGAGGAGAAAGGAACAGCCTCTTAGTATATTTTAAGCTAAATGAAACAGAGGTTATATTAAATTGCAGCTTCATATCCAGTCTCTGTGACACAGCAGACATGTTCAAGACACATGCAAAGGTTTAATTCCTCACACAGGGCTGAACTCCCTAAATCCCTTCATTCCAAAGAATTCTATTTGTCTCAGATGTAAAATTTAGAGATTTAAAACTGAAAACATTTACCCCACCCCACCTACCTTCTTCATTCCCACATACAACCACTATAAGGATACTGTTCACTAGAAAAAAAGTTTAGAAATCATTCAGAATGTCAATACAAATGAACCTTTTATTTATATGACCCCTACAGCAAATTCTACACATTTCTACTTCTTAGAAGTATAAAAGTTTTCCAGGACTGATGAATTAGAAACCATCATGTTTCAATAAAGTTACAAAGAAGTTATACAATCAGTTCACAAAAGTAAAGATTAGAACACAAATCTAGTATTTTTGGGAGAGTATCAGGAATTGAACTCAGGACCTTGGACTTTCCAGGCAGGCACAGTGCCACTGAGCTACATCTCTGGCCCCCAAATGTAATTTCTAAGCTTAGGTCTTAGAACTGCTAAGGAGCAAATTATAAAGCTACTAAAGAACTTTAAAAAAAAAAGAGATTGGGCATTATCAGCTAATGGAAACATCACAAATGGAGCCTTTTAAAAGACCACTTCATATGTGTATAATAAACTTCAAATTGCAAGTTCATAGGAACTCTATAATGTATAAATGCTTTCAGATAATGACCTTAATGAACACACCTGGTATACTCATGAATTAGGACCCAAGAATGGAAATGCATACTTTAAACACTTACCTTTTCTGCTCACTGTGCCATTTTGGATGAAAGCTTGAACAAGAACATCCCAATAATGTTGGACAACGCTGTTGTTTTCATAAGTGAATAAACTATTGCATTTAAAGATGTCATTCAATGGAATGCTGACTGCCACAGGATAAATAATCGTAACAATTCCTATAAAACAAGATGAAAAATGGTTATTTCCAAGAAGGCACAAAAAGGGGTAATATAAATACATAAATAAATATGTATGCTTTCTCTTCCTCCTTTCCTGCTCTACCCCATACCCAGAGTGACAGAGGTTATAATATCTTTTTCTTTTGTTTTTTGAGACAGGGTCTCATTTTGTAGTTAGGCTGGCCTTGCGCTCACTATGTAGCCTAGGCAAACCGCTGCGAACTCAGCAATCCTTCTGTCTCTGCCTCCCGAGTACTGGGATTACAGGCGGGAGCCACCACACCCGGCACTGTGGTATGTGGTATTGATTGCTGGTGGGCATGAGTCACCATGCCCAGCATTCTATGTGGTTACCAGGATTGAATTCAGGACCTTGCACTTGCGAGGCAGGCGCCGGAACTACTGAGCTAAATCTCCGGCCCGAGGTTATGATATCTTGAAAAAAACAACGAATTCACTGTGACTGAAACATAAAGCGAACAGGAAGTAGAAAAGATGTAAAGAAGATGTGGCTTTTTTATAAAATGGAGTATTAGTCTGCATAAAGAACGACAAGTTTGAGTCATTTATGTGCAAATGGATACACCTTGAGGACACACTAATAAGTGAAATAAATAGGTCACAGATATGTAAATACCATATCTTTTCTCTGGTATGAGAAGCTGTAAATGTAAATGAGTTCTAGAATATATGATAGATTTTGTGAAAGAGGAAATATTCAAAGGGAATGTGGTAGGGGAAAGTAATGAAGGGAAAGAATAAATATGATTTAAAAGAAAAAGAAAGCACATGTATATGGGGGGTTGTGGAGTGGGTAGGGATATGGGTAAAAATGAGAATTAACTTGTGTCATATACTGGTACAAATTCCCCAA
>PVIC010018041.1:0-32065 GCA_004025085.1 Thryonomys swinderianus
AAAAAAAAAAAAAAAAACAAGATTATTTGATGGATGTTGCTAATCACAGAAACCACATAAAATATGAGGACATGGAATAATATATTGGAAACTGCAAATGTCCAGCCTTCCTGACAGATCTAAGGTGCAAAGTCTCACATGAAACAAAGTTTTTATTAAAAAAATGAGAATTAAATTAAAAGGTTTATTCACAGGGGGCATATGCAATAAATACCAGTTACACATACATGCAAAGAGGTCTCCTAAGTACTTTACGTGCCTTTTCTTTCTCACATGGTGATCTTTTCAACTTAAATGGTGTCAAGAACAATGAATAAATAAATATCACAGACACACATAAATAGATGATTAAGGTACTCTGCACTGGTGGCATAGGCCTGTAACCCCAGTACTCGGGAGGCTGAGGTGGGAGGATTTCTAGAGTTTAAGAGTTTAAAATCATCCCAGTCGGGACAGACTCCATCTCAAAAAATAAGATGTTAAAAAAGACTGAAGAACTGGGCGGTGAGGAAGAGAGAAGGTTCTGATATCAACCTATTCGGTGTAAAAGCACGATTTCATTTTATTATGGTGTAGATGTGAGATATTCTCCAAAACTCTCAGGCGTCCACAGCGGGGGTTTCAGAAGGTGATTGGATCACGGGCTGCTGCAGCGTTCAGTGAATTCATCCACTGATGAGCTCACGGCCGTGTGTGCGGTTCGGAGGTGGAGCCTGGCTGGAGGCGGGGCCTGGCTGGAGGCGGGGCCTGGCTGGAGGCAGGGCCTGGCTGGAGGCGGGGCCTGGCTGGAGGTGGGGCTTGGCTGGAGATGGAGCCTGGCTAGAGGCGGGGCCTGGCTAGAGGTGGGGCTTGGCTGGAGGCGGGACCCACGGCTGATTTGGAAAGGCGGTCTCTTGTCCCACCTCCTCCCTTCTCTCTGTCCTGGCCGCTAGCTTTCCTCCTCCATGCCCGCCACTGTGACATTCATGCCCTACCGCCAGAGTCCCAAGGACGAAATCCTCAAAGGCTGCGAGTGATATTAAAGTTCTCCTCCTTTTAAATTTTGTAGTGTCGGGTATTGTGTCTCAGCAGTGAGATGCCGGATTAATATAATCATTCAACCTCATTTCAGTGACACTGAAAAATTAATTAGTTAACCTTTCTGTAGCTTTGTTCCCTTGTCTAAGAAAATGCTGTTTTAAAATTACCATCAGCATATAACTCTGATTAGGATTAAATGAGTAAGTAATAAGCAATATTTGTTTCTATCCCCCCACCACCACCACACTCTTTAATAATGTCTGGCACATGCCGCGGGGCTACGAAGCACCGATCGGGAAGCAGAGTGGCCCCCAGAGGCTGCTCGGCAGGTTCGAACCCCTCACGCCACGCAGGGCTCCCGGCTCCCCGGGAAACCCGTGCTCTCCGAGGACAGTCGGCCAGGTGTGGTCACCCCGCACGGTCACCCCTACCTGCCCAAAAGTGAAGAGGTCCCTCAAGTGGACACCTTTTGGTCAAATGTTCTTTCTTTCTTTCACTCTAGCACTATCAGCAGTTACTTAAGCTACATATGAATGTATCTTGGAGTGATTTGTATACATTGAAAATAAAATCCTAAATTTACATCATGTTATATGACTCTTAATGAGTTATGTATATCTTTACACAGATACTACTGCCGTGGAAAAGCCTGAATCTTCAGGTTTAAGTTCTTAGGAAGGCAACAAAGACAAAACAAATCAAATTCTAAAAGCCTTCTTGGGCTATTTAAAAACCACATACACTTTCCAATTACCCTTGGAATACACTGTCAGATATATTTCTTTCTCTATTTAATTACTTATATTTAAACATAAGGAACATTTATGGAAGTGTGATTTCAGCCTATATTCAAGTGACAGTTTATAAGTAAACTAATGAAAGTAAAATTCTGTGAGTGTAACTGATTACAAAAGGTAATTATATTGAACTCTAAATTTATGGACAGGCTTATTTTACCCATTTCAGGATATCACTATGAGTGGCTTCTACGACGGAAATGTATTTCTCACAGATTTGGGGTGCGAAGGCTATGATCAAAGTGGGAGCTGCTTTGCCTCCTTGTCTTGCAGGTTACCACCTTCCTGCCACATCATCAGTCTGGATAATGTGTGGGCTCTTCTTAGAAAGTCACCTGTCCTATTGGATTAGGACTCTGCCTTTATGACCCCATTTAATTTTAATTACTTCCTTAAAGCCTATTAAACACAGTCACATTAAGGATTTTGGCTTCAGCAGATCACAATTCAGCCTTTTGCAAGGTTACAACTGAAGAGCTTGTATGTAGGTCAGTTTACAAGCACACCTTCCAAGATATTATGTTCCAAATGCTGCTTCAGGACCGAACTAAGTTATGCACATGCATTTTCCATGACCTATACAAACTCCAACAGTAAAATAAGACATAGGGTTCATGAATTCTTCCATAATCCCTGTCACTAAAGGAGGCCCTGATATCTACTTCCTGCCTTTTGTGTATTATTTACCATCCATTTATTTCTTTCTTATTTTAGAAATTGCCAAAAATGTTTCCCTACACTGGTGACAGCTATAAGAGGGAGTCTCCCTTTGAAAGATTATTCTGACTTTAACTGCTGCATGATTTTTTCTTTTTGAGACAGGGTCTTATTTTATAGTTCAGGCTGGCCCTGAGCTCACTATGTAGCCCAGGCAAGCCTCGAACTCAGCAATCCTCCTGCCTCTGCCTCCTGAGTGCTGGGATTACAGGCGTGAGCCACCATGCCTGGCATACAATTTCCTGATAGTAGGGGAAAAAAAATAATCCTCTGGTTAAAGAGAGTGAGATAATTAATCTCTTTTTTTCCTTTCTTCTTCTTTTTGTTTTGCTTTTGTTTTTTTAAACAGTGTCTCACTATGTAGTTCAGGCTGGCCTTCAACTCACTATATATCCCAGGCTGGCCTCAAACTCATGGCAATCCTTCCACCTCAGCGTTCTGAGTGCTGAGGAATTACCAGTGCATACTGCCATCATCAGCTGGGAGATTGATGTAGGAAAATATATAAAGAAAATGTCATTGCATATTGAGCTTGTATCAATATGCATAAGGAACTCATATTTTATATAAAAGAGGATTTTTCCCAAATGTCTTTATATATGAAGAACTAAGGCTGATTTCCCCAGACCATGGTCAGTGTCTAGAGATACTATCTGCTTCCCTAAATGAACAGGTGGCGAAGAGACTCTTTGCACCTGTGAGCATCACCCCCCCCCCAGGCCTGCTGATCACTGTGTACAAGATATGCTCTGAGAGGGAAATAAGCCCCTCTGGGCCTGAGGGGCGGACGGGCAGCCTCGAGAGGAGCCAGAGAAGCTAGGAGGCGAGCGAGCCGGCAGCAGATGGGAGGCAGAGCTCTGGGTAACTAACTGACTCCAGGTAGGTCTTCCGCACATCACTGTCTCTGAACTGAATTTGAAAACGGAAAGGAAGCTGGCCAAACTCAGGGACAGCTGTATTAGTAATGAGGAGAAGAGTGGTACAATTGGGGGTGAAAAGAATGTCACATTCACCAGACCCCAGATGGAGTGAGTGCGTCTCATTTTCCAGGTCAACGACGTATTTTATTGGTTTGCAGGGGAAAAAAAAATTTAGTCAAAATTCTGAACAGGAATCCCTCAGGGTTTGCTGTATACCAACCTGGGTTAGTGGGACATAACCGTATGTCAATTTTTGCCCCTCAAATTCCTCTGGAGTCTTTATCAAGTTTTTGCATGTAAGCCATTCTAAACACAATATTTTCAGTTGTGTATAGTGGTGCACCACTGTAATATGAGCACTTGGGAGGCTGAGGCAGGAGGATCTGGAGTCTGAGGTAGCAGGAATTTGAAACCAGTCTGGGCTACATAGTGAGGTCAAGGCCACCCTGGACTACAAAGTGAGGCCTAAAAATAATCCTAATTTTAATTTTCAACCTTGAACTATTTCTGGTCACATAACTAAAACATGAAGGTAGCATTAGCAGTCTGCTGTGTAAGTATCTACAGAGGTCTTGTTTTATCCCGATAATTAAAATCTATCAATCTTTAAACAGTCTTCCCAAATTCAGTCATTTTACAAATATACATGAGTGTCTGGGCCTAAAGTGTCCAAAATTGGGGTTCAGACATCTTAAATGAGGCTGTCTGTTGTGGAAAAAAAAGTCTCAAACCCAGTTTTGGACACTTTAGGTCTACACTGTCCCCCCTACACTCACTGATAAAATGAATTGAACTTGGGGGTAGGGACGATTTCAAAGTTGATGGATTTTAATTCGGATAGTTACACAGGCCTCTGTGGGGAAGGGAAGCCAGGAAGGGAGATTCGGCAGTCAGAGGGGGCGCAGCCCGGAGCAGGTCGCTGGAGGCCCCCAGACCCCGCGGCAGCAACACTGCTCCGGGGGGAGGGGGACTTTGTGTTTCGTCCTTCAGTTACACTGCCAGAAGTAGTCCAAAGTTAAACTGAAACAGACAAAACACTTCTTGTGTCTCTAACAAAACCAAAATGAATGACAATATTTTGGTATCGATTTTAAAAATTAGAACCTTTAAGGAGGAGGGTGCATCCTCCACTTCTCAGAATATCGACAGGGGCCCCCAGAACTCATGAGGACAAAGAGGAAAGGGGAGAGGGGAGTGATGAATGGAGAGAGGGAAAAGGAGGCTAGGTGCCGGGAAAAATAAGTCATGCTCAAAAGCACAGGGCATTCCTCATTTCCGTATTACCTGAGCCTCTTAGAATAATTATGGGGGTGCTAACTGCATGCGGGCATGAAGGAACTATAAAATAAGGGCTAATAAAGTATTATTATTTGTTTTTGTGTGTGTGTGTATTTTTTAATTGAATTCTTTATTGGTACAATTTATATACATCTCACAATCACATATAACATTGGGGAATTTGTACCAGTATATGACAAAAGTTAATTCTCATTTTTACCCGTATCCCTACCCACCCCCAGCTCCTCACCACCTTTATACATGCATAAAGTATTATTTTTTAAAAATCCACTACATGATTCTATCTGGGTTTGAAAGACCAATCTGTTGTACTCTCTCGCTGCTAGGAAGCCGTTCCTTATAGACCCGGAACAGCAGACGTGTGGCCACATTCACTCCATACCACAGCACAACTCCGTACAGGAAACATTCAGGGAGAATAATCAGAAACCAGGACGGACAGCTCGCGCTTTCAGTTTTATTTTACCCGCCCCTTGTCTATAGAATATTCTATTTTGTTCTCCACCACTCAGAAGTAATAAGGAAGAAATAATAATGATAGTTATCACTAACCCTTCTTGAGAATGTATTAAAATTCTGGCACTGTGCAAGGCTTTTGTCTATATTAACTCATTCAAATATAACTCATTCAATGTCACCTACAATGGTGCTAATATTAAGCAATTTCATGTGCGTGATTCACAGAGGTGATTCAGCCAGTAATTAGTGGAACTGGGATGAGAACCCAGAAAAGAATAATATAAGCTCTTAACTCTTATTGATTTTATGCTAGCAAAATCAAAATTCAAAATGTAAAATAAATGAAAAAGTGATTTATTAAATAAGATTCTTCCACGTTTGGAAAATCTTCAATGTTTCCAAAAATCTAAAGTTTCATAATTCAGTGCTTCACTTAAGACCTATGTGAATGTATTATCCTTAAAGTTTTTCTACTTCTCCCTATTAAAATCATGAAAATATTTTTTAAAATCAAGTGTTACAAGTAGTAGCTGGTAGAATTGGGATTTTCCTGAGTGTTGTAATCTGTTTGCCATTGTTTTATAACAGTGGTTGTCAGCGAAGGTAACGAAGGTGACTGTGTCTTAGGGCTTATCTGGCAATTTCTGGAAACAAATTTTGTTATGCTGTTGTGACATAGGGAAAAGATTCCACACTCTGGGTTCTGGGCTGTGGAAACTGGGGAACAATGCCAACAACCCCACACTGCGACACGGTGCTCCCTAAACAAGGAATTATCTAACCTAAAATGGCAGTAATGTCCAGGTTGACAAATCGTGCACTAGAACCACTGAGAAACGTGTACATAAGGATGCTGTCCTCCCTGTATTGGCTGCTAAAATTATTGAACACTGACTAAGGTCAGCCTTCCTGTAGTAAAAGTAGTTCTTTAAGTCCATGCTCTGATCACTGCTTTCATTTCTGAATGACTACATCTCCCACTTAAAAAAATTTGTGTATGCTTATTTGGTCTGAAAGATGCTTTAAATCATTTATGGGGCATGGTAAGAAAAATAGGAAAATATAGTGATATCCCAGCACGCGGTGTTTTGGTCAGTGATAGCTCAGACTTATGACAGTGGTCCCACAGGACTGTAAGGGCTGGAAAACCCCTGTCGCCTGGTGACATGGTGGCTACCCCCATGTTGAAGCATAGAGCATGGCTGGCGTGTCTGCAGGGATAAACTGACAATGCAGCCCACCATGTAGACAGACAGTACATGGGACAGTGGACAGTGCGTTACGTTCAATGGTGCTAATGAACAACTATGCCACTAGTTTATGTACTTCCTATGCTCTACTTCTGTTTTAGAGCATACTCCTTCTACTTATTTTAAAGAGTGTATTATTAAACACTCTGCTGTTTCATCAGGGAGCAGCCTGGTGTAGCTGGTGGTTAGCACATCATAGTGCATAGATCTGAATAAATGCACACACAGAATGGTGTGTGGACAGCAATCAAGTCACCTAACTGCACTGCTCAGAAAATACTGCCACTGTTAAGCACCGCAGGGACTATAGGGTTGAAAGAAGGAAGAAGGCAAAGAGACAAAGTAGAGAAAGGAGAGAAAGGAGACAAACAGACATGGAGGAGAGGAGAGAGGGGCCCAGGAGAAAATGCTTTCTGTGTTCATTGTTATCTTTTCAAAGTTGTGCTTCTTCTCTTGCTTTATCTTTGGAATATAAACAAAAACAATTTGTGATAACACTCTTTTCCCTGAACTTATCCAACTAACTCTGAGGGCTGAACTGATCGATGCTGTTATCAACTTATTCCAACTTAGCTTTATAAATGTTAGTATCAGGGCCGGAGGGTTAGCTCAGTGGTTCCGGTGCCTGCCTCGCAAGTGCAAGGTCCTGAGTTCAATCCCCAGTAACCACATACAATGCTGGGCATGGAGACTCACGCCCACCAGCAATCAATACCACATACCACAGTGTGGGCGTGGTGGCTCACGCCTGTCATCCCAGCACTCAGGAGACAGAGGCAGACGGATTGCTGAGTTCGAAGCTTGCCTGGGCTACATAGTGAGCTCAGAGTCAGCCTGAACTACAAAGTGAGACCCTGTCTCAAAAGAAAAAAAAAAAAAAGTTAGTGTCAGAAAAGAATGTTTGTGTTCCTGCCCATTTTTCTGCTCCAGGCTCAAGTTATCATCCCATAAAATGTCAAAGGTAGAAACTACAATTTATTTTAGCAATTTCAAAACCAACGCCTTTTCCATCATCAGGGGAGAATTTAAAAAAAGGGATATTGTATAATTATGGAGTTCTCAAAAAAACAGAGCAACAAAAACACCTCCAGGTAATGCTGACCTGCTGGAAGCCAGGCTCTCGAGGGGCAGCTGTGGCCGTGGAGGTTGGGTTTGGCTCTGTCCACAGGCGAGAGCCTGCTGCCTTCAAGCCGCCCTCTCGAGCGGTGGTGAGTGTGAATAGCTAAGCACGTCTCCCAACACACTCAGCTTTCCTGTTGCTCACTGCCTTCTCCGACACTCCCACCCACTCACTTGCTCCTCCTTTCCCGGGAAAAGGACGCTGAGCAGCTGAGAGGCCAGAACAACAGCTAAAAACCATATTTTCCACAACCATTAGGTGGATGGGACCATGAATGAAAATGATAAAATCTCAGGACCGACTTGGAAGTTTGCAAGGACATGAAGATGCTTCCTGAGTGTCTCCTCAGCAATCCTTCAGAGGCTTCTGGCTGCTGCCCACCTTTAGGGCAAACACACGGAGGCCGTCATGGGTTCTTGAGATTTTTAAAAAAATTTTTCACTCCGAATTTGACCACATAAAACATGGACAACAAAATAAGAGTGTGACGACGTAGACAAAACATCAGAGTTCCAGAGAAATTAATCATCTACATGACAAGATCTGTCATTGAACAGCACATGGTGTTATCTGTTTTACATTTTAAAACATAACAATAGCCTTCTCTGTAAAAGAAAACCTCCTCAAATATGGAACAAGGATGATGCAAAGGTGAATAATTTTCTTGGTGTTAAAGAGAGAGGTTGACCAGTGTGGGATGGAGTGGAGTCCCCAGACAGGGGCAAAGCACAAAGAAATGCCTGGGAGATGTTCAGGAAGAAGAGGTAGAGATTAGGCTTAAAGGTGTTTAAATGATTCCTGAGTCCAGAATGATAACAGTGACATCAGGTAGCATAAAGTGATGGTAGACCATGGGCGTGGTTGGTAAATGGAATCTGGAATTAAACAGAAAGTCTACATCCTATCTAAAAGGGAAGTGTTTATAGAGTTCCAACCAATTTTTGTGATAACTAAATTATAACATGATATTTTATTAGCAGACCTAAGTATTATATTCTTAGTTACAATGTTTCTTTTTTTTTTGAGACAGGGTTTTGTTTTGTAATTCAGGCTGGTCCTGAGCTCACTATGTAGCCCAGGGAAGCCTGGAACTCACAACAACCCTCCTGCCTCTGTCTTCCAAGTGCTGGGATTACAGGCGTGAGCTACCACACCTGGCACTGTGGTAGGTGGCACCGATTGTTGGTGGGCGTTGAGTCACCATGCCTGGCATTGTGGTATATGGTTACCAGGGATCAAACCAGGGACCTTGCACTTGCTAGGCAGGCACTGGAACCACTGAGCTAAACCCCTGGCCCAGTGTTTCTGTCTTTAACACTGATCAAGACTCACTTCACAAAGAAAACCCAGGTGAAGTTTAAATAAACCCCTGTGTACTCAATGTAGCCGCTGGCCTGCCAGCGTGTAACTTCAGCTGTCCAGGGTGATATTTATCCATTTGTTTGTTTGTTTATGTTTGCCATGCTAGGGATCAGATCCAGGGCTTTGTGCATTCCAGGCAAGCACTCTACAACTGAGCTGTAGCCCTAGCCCCAGGGGTAATTTATTTTTACACAAAGTTTTAAAATTCTAGATCATAAAGGCAAAGTGTGTCTCAGTGGAACCAGCTGGACTTGTTCTTTGTGTGGCAACCACTGAGGCTTAACTGAAGTGCGTATTTCAGGACAGGGTATGGGGGGGGGGTGTATAACTACTCTAGCTCTTAAAGAAGTTGTACCTATAAAGGCTTCCAGCCTCTGCCTGCCTGAGGAATTTTACATGTAAAGAACTGAGTTTTTTTTATGTGTCCTCTTTAGCAGTTAGTATTTATTTCATTCTATGAAAGTATTGCATTATAATAGCTTGGAAATAAGACATGAATAAACAAAACCTTGCCCTTTGGCACATAATTGAGAAGCATTAATTTCATAGCGATAGGACATTACTTCCAAGTTGCACAACGGAAGAACTCTATTTGGGTTAAAGGGGATACGGAAAAAAGGTCTGAAACCACCAGTAAAATTGGAAATGTTCTTCAGGAAATTTTATTTCTGAATTGGTCCTATTAAGGTAAATTGTATCAAGAAAGAATGACTACAAATAATCTACCTGGAAATACATCAATAATCTGTGCCCAGACCTTTCTATAACCTCAGTAAATTGTCAGTTTCGTATATAATTGTAACAGATACTATAGGAAACTAACCTTTCACTGAAGTCTCCTCTACTGAATTCCCTTCATTGGTAAGAGCAGCAAGAACACTTCGTGCAATTTCTCCTCATTTATCACATGGACTGTGGGATCAGAGGCCTTGAACACGAGCATCTCTACTCACAAATGGGCGAGTTTATCAACTGACTCAAGCCTTATGAGAAATAGAGATAATGACACCTTCCTCATATGATTATTTGTACCCTTAAATTAGTCAACCCATGCAAGTAACTTCACATAGTACAACCTAACCTCTCACTGAATGTGAACAACAACCCACCCAAACCCCAGAGCTGGCTCTAGCATTACTTTTCTATTTAGTAGCACATGAAGGAACAAAAATCATCTGTGATAATGCTGGAAGCCAGCAACTACCTCCAATCAGAACGCTGCATTTTTTTCTGTTTTTAAACAACATATGGACCTAGTTCAGCTGGAGCTTCCTGAATGACTGTGGGCCTCTGCAGGCTTTTCCAAGCACACCCCGCACCGCTCAATCACTGGCACTAGAAACAAAGCTAATGCTCTGAAAAGCCGCACATGATAGAGATTAAGCTACCTGTCCTGGATGTGGATGTGAAGGTATTTAAAAATGGAAAAGGAATGACTTAGAAGAAAAGGAATTTAGGCACAGTCTCCTTCACGCAATCCAAAGGCAGCTTGTTGATTTCTTTCGGAAATAGCCTCAGAGTTAAATATAACAGTGTTGTGCCCACTGACGCACAGGTTTCTCATGCACTGTGCGTGGTGAAGGTGGTAAACATTCTTGCTCAGGTGCTAGAACATTTCGCCAGGAGAGCGGAGAAATGAAACTCTTCACCCAGCGCTAAGCAATCAAGCGAACGCTCGCTGCTCCGTTGTGCGGCTGGAGCCACGGGGCATTTCTGAATAATTGAATTTAAGCTTAAATAATGATCAGATGCTCCTAAAACACTATGGACAGACAGCAGACTCAACAAAGAAACAGAGGTTTTTCATCACAGCGCTGATTCTGTGCTATGGTAGGTGTGTGGTATAAAAGTTCATTGTTAAAACAACAGCAAAACTTAGGTATTGAATCATTTTAGCTTTTGCACTATTATGTAAAGTACATTTTTAAAAAAGAATCATCTATGGTGATCAAATATTTCTGTCCAGCTTCTTGATTTGCTAACAGAGTATTTCAAATTTTTAAAAAACCACTAAAATCATTCTAGATATAATAGCTAAGTTTAATTTTTTTTGAACCAGTTTACTCTATTTTAAGCCTTGTATGTTGAGTTAAGCAGTGTGAGTCAAAATTGCTGTTTGTTTGGGGAAATAGGATAATTAGATTTTCTTTCTTAGAAGGTATTTGAGACACTCAGTATTTTTGTATCCTCAACCCTCCATGCTTAGGACCACAGCTAAAGTTCAATAAACATTTTGTTTCTTAACATGGTAATAGAGGGAATTAGGTAATGAGGTTCAGAGAGAGAGAGAAATCTAATTTACTTAATTTATGTAAAGACTAGGTGGAGGTAGCAAAGTTAAAAACATTGCCCAGTGGAAGCAAAAACAGTATCATTGGTCAACATCTAAAGAAAGATGTAAAAGGAGAGTTTGAATACTTGCTAAGTGCTGGACCATGTGAAACGTTTTATAAACATTATCTATTTTATTCCTCGTGATAGTCTAAGAAGTATATCACTTATTACTCATTTTTTTTATAAGAGAAGACACTGAGCTTTACAGAGGTTAGGTAATTTGACCAAAGTTAAACAGTTGATAAAGCAAGGCCCTTGGATTGCAGCCTGAGTCAACCCTGGACACTGATTGTTGCACTATCTCCCTCAAATTCATATGTAGAAGCCCTAACCTCCAAGGCGGCCATGCTTAGAGATGGGGCAGGGACAGCAGCCAGTAAGGTTAGATGAGGGCGTATGAGTGCAGTGCTCAGGCAGTAAAACTGATGTCCTTGGAGAGAGAGAGAGAGGAGGGAGAGAGAGAGAGAGAGAGGGAGGGAGGGAGAGAGGGCCAGCAGGGATGCTCTGCACCAAGAAAAGCCCTTGTGAGGTCACAGCAAGGAGGGGCCACTTGCAGACCAAGGGGAGGAGCCTTAGGGGAAGCTGAGCCTAGCAACACCTTGATCTCGGACTTACAGCCTCCAGAGCTATGAGCCACCCTCCCCGTAGGCAACCTTAGCTAGACTGCTCTGAACTTGTAAGTGATTTTCTTATTTGCTCGGTCTTACAGCAATTTTAAGGCTACACAAGAGTTAGTGTGAAGTGTCTTCCATGGAAGCCACAGGGATCTGTTTTTATCACTCTATGTTTGGGATCTGACACAAAATAAATGTTCAGCAAATGTTGGTAAGAGAATAAGATAATGAGTGAGAAAAAAATAATCTCATTGCAGTACTTTCTCACTGGGTTTTACTGTACCAAAAAATATTAGGTGCAGTATAAAAAATCCTTCCCCCATTCAGACCTTGCAATACATGTATGATTAAATCAAGATCTCTCAGCTTCAGTTAAATCTAAATCTGGACTCACAGCTCTCACTTGTGAGTATCTGGTGTTTCCTTCAAATCATCCCTGATATCAGCAGTGCCCCAACAGCCTGGACTTGTGCTGCTATGGATCATCCCGCCCCCCACAGAACATTCCCTGCCCAGTAACTTTCCTCAGGGAGACAAAGACTCAGCCCACTAGTCCTCAGTGAGGAGCGAACGGAACCTTCTATCTGGCTCTGTCTCGGTTCCTTCCCTCTCATTGCTGAGAGAAAAATATGTGACATGTGAGGTTAAAGGGGGAGGGTTTATTCGGCTTCCAATTCATAGAGATTTCAGGCCACAGTCGCCTGGTTCCAAGGCAGGGTGGCAGAGAGGCAACATGTTGTCCGTGCTGGCAAAAGCAGCAAAGGCAACACAGGACCTCACCAGTGTCTTTCGGCTCTTTTTATTCTGTCCAGATTTATGGGAATAGGGGCGGTGCCAAAGCAATCACTCCTCTGGACTCGCTTGGTAATCACACGCCCTTAACCCCCCGCAACACACAGTTCAGATTCAGCCACCTTTGAAGAAGACCGCGTGAGGCTTCAGGGGCCATCCAGAAACAAGCCAGAAAAGACTTTAGGCAAGTAAGTTTTTTAAAAACTTATTTTAAATCTGGATAAAGTTTCGCCACCTCTCAGATCAGCCACATCGAATCTTGAGAGGACAATAAATCCGTTTTATTCATCCTGTTACTGTACAGAGTCCCAGAAAAAGTTATACGACTTGCCCACTCGTGGCCTTACGGGATCTGAGCACAGAGCGGTCCAGGGACTCTCACCGCACTGAGCGCCCGGGAGAGACGCAGGCTTGCAGGCGCTTGCAAGGCTCTGGAGCGGACTCTGCAAGGCGGAGGTGCAGGAGAGCTGCGAGGTGTGACGCGTGGGCGCCCTGTGTCTCACCACTGAGCTTTCGGAAACAGTGGGCGCCCTCCCCTCCTTCCTCGATCCTTGTCCCCCACAATTCCGAGACGCCAGGGCTGGGCCATCTGCTGGGTGGGTAGATCGGACGTACTCTCAGCAGAACCGGGCCGACTCGGGGTCACCCCCCCCCCCCAACGGGACCCCTGCCCGTTCCACACACACCTCCCGCTGTTCACCTCCATCCCCGCATTTCACCCTCACGGTCTTACAGGGCTGGTTTGACTCCATGTTATGGGCCAAGAAACGAAAACCGAAAATAATACTTGACAGGGTTCGGACGCTGCTGACGTCTCGGATCACACGGGGCAGAGAGACACAGCCTCTGGACTGTGCCATAAAGCCACTGGGAGAGACAGCTCGACAGCGACTACAAGATCAATGCTTTCAGAGCTGTCTCTCGTTCTGGGGGCCGCCATGCCTTTCCTCCCATGGGATAATGCTGAGAATCATTGCTGCAGGCTGAAGACCGCTCACAGGCCTTCTAGCTCTTCCTCGGCCGTCTCTACCGCCTGTAACACTGGGCGTTCTCTCTCCTGCCAGCCCCTTGGAGCTATATTTTCATTGCAAGTTAAATATTCTGCTGAAACCCCACTTGAAATAGAAGTGAGATGGATTTACAATGACGATGGTAGCCGAACCCACCTGCTTCCTCTCTTTTGTTCAACACTGGGAGGAAGACATGAGTGACAGCCACTCCTCTGGGATGTTTTGCAGGTTATAATGCCCACACCTTAGCTTCTTTAGTCATGGTAAGATGAAAAAGAGGCAAAGCAACTGCAAGGAAGACCTTCAGATGCTGAGTAAAAGCGTGGAGATGCTGAACGAACACTGTGACTGATATTCCATATGGAAAGAAGGCGTAAACCCTTCCCGTGGCAGCTGGAGCAGACAGGGGCATGCGGAGTGCATTAATGCCTGACCACCAACCATTCCCGGTGTGTCCACTGTGTTCTGGAGGCTCCACTGTCCTTGCACGCGCTGTTTCTAGTCACTCTTTATCTTCAGAAAAATACTCTTTGCTATTTACTTGCCAGTAACAAGAGGTAGAGAAATATGTTTGTTCTGGCAAAGAAAAAACAAAAAAGAAGCTGCCTCATGAGGCCTCAGGATCTTTATATAAGACAGTGGTGTTCTCACAGATTTGCCGGGAGCTGTATGAATTCTGGTGAGTTACATGCCACGTCACGGGCACTCGAAGTCATACTGTTGTTATTCAGCACTTTAGTGGAGGTTAACTTAGCAATGGACTCCACAATACCCTCTTAGTGTCTTACTATTGTTTCTTCATTTAATAGAATGAATATATTAAGTAGAAGGTATAATAATATGCTGACACTGTTGTTCACTAGACAGTGCATTCGAGAACACCGTGTTTCCCAGGCAGC
Source organism: Thryonomys swinderianus (assembly GCA_004025085.1). Taxonomy (NCBI): domain Eukaryota; kingdom Metazoa; phylum Chordata; class Mammalia; order Rodentia; family Thryonomyidae; genus Thryonomys; species Thryonomys swinderianus. The sequence continues at coordinate 14,594 of PVIC010018041.1, forward strand.
AGCTTAATACAATTACACCAGGTTCAGTATGTTTAATGAGATTCTCTGCAGCTCATCTCAGTGGTTTAGTCCAAGGTAGAGATTTTTCAGTTTCCTAGCTAGGGTCGAAATGCTGTTCATAGGTGTCTATATTTTTAACTCCACACTGATGACATTTGAGTGCATAGGTTTAACACTTCATAGGAATTTCAATAAAAAAAGAATGTGCTTAGCAGACGAATAATTGTACTTTCTTTTGGCTCAGGCTATTCTCATTTGGGAAAGGAGTGTTGACAATTGTATGAGGTTGGAATTATGGTGAGTTGTGAGTACAAAATACTGTGGTTAAGAACTTGAGAAAAGGGCCACCTCTACACCAATACCTACAAACTGAATGAGCCTTCTAAGCCTCAGCTTTCCTGTGTAATAAGATTCAATTCTTTCCTTAGTAAAGATTAAAAGAGATTGTGTTGAATTACTATTGGGAGCTTCACACAGAGAATGGTTACTCTGCCACAAGGCTATGAATCGCAGAAGTTCTCAAAAACTAAGAAGGTGCGTTTTACATGATTCTCTATGAGTCCAAAGCATCTTATCTGCCCCATCATCTGATGGGTAATTCCATCCTTCTAGTCAATGTTCTGGATGCCATTAGGATCACTGTTAAAAAGTATCATTTTAGCTGGGTGTGGTGGCTCTCGCCTGTCATCCCAGCACTCAGGAGGCAGAAGCAGGAGGATTGCTGAGTTCCAGGCTTGCCTGGGCGACATAGTGAGCTCAGGGCCAGCCTGAACTACAAAGCGAGACCCTGCCTCATAAAAAAAAAAAGTATCATTTCACTGAGATGGTCCTGTAAAATGTAGTCAAAACTTTTTATTCATATGGTATAATTAATAATTATTGGAAATTATAGTCACTAGTAGCAATTATCCCTGAAATTCAGATACTCAAGTGTGCATTATCAACATGCAAGACAAAATTAGACACATGGGCATTGAAAAGCCATCATCGGGCCAGAGGGTTAGCTCAGTTGTTCTGGCGCCTGCCTCGCAAGCGCAAGGCCCTGAATTCAATCCCAGTAACCACATACAATGCTGGGTGTGGAGACTCACACCCACCAACAATCAATACCACATACCACAGTACCAGGCATGGTGGCTCACACCTGTCATCCCAGCACTCGGGAGGCAGAGACAGGAGGATTGCTGAGTTCGAGGCTTGCCTGGGCTACATAGTGAGCTCAGAGCCAGCCTGAACTATAAAGTGAGACCTGTCTCAAAAAAAAAAAAAAGAAAAGAAAAGCCATCATCTTTGTTCTATGCACTAACCTAAAAGGCCCAACAAATCGGTTAAGCTGTTCAGATAAAAACAAGGAGAGAAATGCAATGGATAAGTGGGGCAAAGTGTAACAGGATCATTCATGAAGCCAGTAAAATGTACTTACATAGGGAAATGCACGTACTGAGAAATAGCATGCACATGTCGTGACATCTTTATTAAACTTGAAATAGGGTGGTGTTAAAGTAATGTTATCTAATTTTAGCTGCACAATTTAAAGAGGAAATTACATCTAAACAACATCCCCAGACACCGGGAACCCCAAAGAATATACTGCTGCTAAGATCTGGAGACACTTGGGCATCTCAGTCGACCTGGTATTAAGTTCTGGTCTCTGAAAGTCTGGAAAGTGTCCTGTGATTCTCAAACTCCCGCCGAACCCATGGCCAGATCTTGTAAGAAGACTCAGGATCTTGAGGCATGCCTCTAAATCAAACTTTCCCTCCAATTCTTCCTATCACACTTCAATCCAAGAGTCAAAAGAAGTCCAGGCAGACTGTTCCTAAACAAGTTTTCTGCTTAGAAAAACCCTAAACCTAGAGCAAAGCGGAGAAGGGGTCTGTGACTTCGTTAAGTCACTCACCACAAAAAACCAGGGCTCCCAAGCCGGCTCTCAGCCATCAACTCCGAAAGCCAATATGTCCCATTACTTCTAATCCTACACAAAAGTCTAAAGGCAAATTCACTTTTAGTTCCTCCCTAATATTCATCATCACGACACATACACACACATTTCCACTCATACCCATTTCTTATCTCTCCCCCTCCCTTCAAAGTAACTTCCATCTGTGTTATGATTTATATCTAAAATGTTCCCCAAAGCCTCACGTATTCAGAGGTGGGGCTTTCTGAAGGTGAAGAGGTCAAAGGAGCCCCAGGCTCAACAGTGGATTAATCTATTGTGTTTATAGCAGAATGTGCTGTTACAAGGTGGAAGATCTTAAGAGGATCCTTTGGGCATGTGACCCACAGAGCTGTAATTTGTTCCTGGCTCCTTCCCGTCACTCAGCTTCCTGACTGCCAAAGGTTGGGCAGCTTTTTCTCCAGGGTCTTCTACCACGCATTTCTGCCTTGAAGCCAGATAATTATGGACTGAATGCTCCCAAATCCAAAATAAACCTGTCCCCTCTGTTGTAGGTATCAAATATTTTGCCCTAGAGGTGGGATTGCTGACCAAAGCAATCAGGATATTACTTATTTATGGACTTTACAGGCAAATTAGTGTATTCTTTGAGTAATACAAATTTAGAAATTATGCTTCTCTGTTTTGACTGAAATACTTCTCCAAGAGAGATCCAATAATGGTATGTCACTGATGTGCTCAGTAGAAGCTTGTTACAGGGATGGCTATCTAGATATGGAAGTTTTCAGGATAGCAACGTTACACACAAAAATGTAAATGTGGTTCTTCACATCAAAGTGAAAAGCTGAGTTGGGCTTCAGTTTGCCTGCATTTCAGCTATCAATAGACCCCTTTTACTATGCAGTCCTAATTCCTTGGTCAGTTCCACGTATTTATTTGATCTAAAGCCTTATATTTTCTTGATAGCCAGAAGTAGAATCAGCAGATGATTACATATTTTTATTTAATTTCTTAGCATTTTTATTTCATTTTTAATGAAAAATTTTCAATTTAAAAAGAACATAATGACTACATTCCTTGTGGGGAGTTCGTACACGTACAAAATATACCTTAATTCTTTTTACTTGCCCGTCTGCCCTCCTGTTGACTTCTTCCATCTCTTGCTCCCTTTCTAAGTTAGATAGAAGCTTAAAGTTCATCAAAAATTCATTTACCTTCATCACTCAGAGTCTAAGCCTCAATTTGTTCTAGTCTTAATGTTTATAATCAAAGCACACAAATAAGTGTAAAAATTATTATAGATCCGGCCAAAATGACAGCAAAAGAAATTCCAGAAATATATCTGTTTTATTCCTCTCGGCTATTGATATTACCTTGACTGACGCAGCTGTACATGTCTGTGTGTTCGTGTGTGAGAGCGCACGCAGGCACACGCACACTTGTTACGGTATGCACTGAGATGTCCTCCCCCAGTTTCATGTGCTCGTCATGTGAGGCCTCTGGGGTGGTGACTGGATCACAGGGGGCACGATACTCATCAGGGAGCTGATGAGTGAGTTTATAGCCAAAGGTGAGGCGTGGAGTTAAAGCCCGGCCAGAAGAGAGGGTCACTGGGAGCGGGACCTGGAAGGGTCCACTCTCTCCTTCTTCCCTCGACTCCTCTCTCTGCTGCCCACCCCTGTTTCATGAGCTGTCCCTCCTCTGCCATTCCACCCCGCCTTGGAGCAGCTGACTACAGATTGAAATGTCTACAAACTGTGAGCCAAAATACACATCCTCCTTTACATTGTGGGTGCTGACTATGCCTCCTAACAAAGAGAAAGTTGCTAAGATAGTGTTTATAGGTACTATGGTCCCAAAGTATTAAAAACACATGTGTACAACTTGATAGTGCCATTTTCCAGCATTTCATTTTGCTGACAACAGAACTCCACTGCCTTTGTGATGTTCGTGTTTACTTTATATATAAGAATGAAGTATTCTTATTTCAAAATGCATCCTGTTGTGCTCAGTCACAATGTCAAAGCAAAGGAAAGAATTTAATCACAGACACGATGACATAACTAAATGAATTAAGGAATGAGTTAAGGCTTTCATCTCTGATTTTCATCTTCTCTGGGATATCTGATGCTTAATGAATATCAAATTTGAAATTCTATAACAAACACAATAGATAGATAGATAGATAGATAGATAGATAGATAGATAGATAGATAGATAGATAGATAGATATAGATATAGATTATCTCTGGAAGGAGTGTTACCTACAATCTCATCACTACTACTGAGTACATATAATTAGCATAATCTATGCAATTTCGGGAGCTTCCTTTGTTATTTTAAGAAGAACTCCCTGGCTTGAATAAAGTTTGTACAATATTTTCCAAGTCTAGGACAACATGATACTTTTGGGGCATCCGGAGCATGAAACAAAACTCTCACATGGTTTCATTAAGGTTGCTTATCAGTTTTACTCTGTCAGGTGCCATGGGGTGTTCTTGCTAGTATCATTTCCATCAAGCTTAAAACTAACAAGAATCCAAATACAATTAGGAAAGGCAGATGGGAAAAGAGAGGTTCCAAGTCAGGAAGCTCTTACTGTGCTGGAGGGAAGAAGACCGATGTGTCCTCGATAGCAGCAGTGAGGAAATGAAGCACTGATTGCAAGCCAGGTTTGAGCTAATGTTAACATGAGCGAAATCAACATTCTCCTGATTACTGCATGTGAGAAACAGATGCCAACCCCCTCTTCTTCGTGCTGAGGAACAAAAGGCATTATGCCTCCTCAATAAAATAGGGTTACAGTCAAAACGTTTCCTGAGTCAGAATGAAAACCTTAGGAACACGTGAAGTCTGGGCGAAAACATTAAGTCTTTCTTTGAAGGAAAGGGATTCTCTCAGAACTGGGAACAGCAGTTGTCAGTGGGGTGTCCTTAAGCCCAAGCAGTCCCTGCCTGGCTGCTTTCTCTTTGCCACCATAGCCAACCCCGTGCACAGCTCACACAAATGTGCTCATTATGAAGTTTTCTGCCTTGGAAGCCTCTCCTCTGTGCTCCCATAGGACACTTATCTACATCAGCAGATAATTTATCTACATTTATCTACCCTGGGCAGGCCCTGGGCAAGGAGCACTGTGATCTTGTCTCATTAGTCTTTACATTCCTGCAATTTGCCCAGTCCCTGGCAACAAGCCTTATCTTTCTCTTTCTGCTGTTCACACCTCATTTGCTGGGTACCTCCTAAAATACTAGTAACTCTTTCAAAGAAGATCACCCTAAATAGCAACCATAAAACACTTTTCTATTACATTAAATTTAACTACAGGTCTACAGATCTAGTCAAGAAAGAAAGAGAGAGAGAGAGAGAGGAGGGAGGGAAGAAGGGATGGAAGGATGGAGGGAAGGAAGGAAAGAAAGAGAAAGAAAGAAAGAAAGAAAGAAAGAAAGAAAGAAAGAAAGAAAGAAAGAAAGAAAGAAAGAAAGAAAGAAAGAAAGAAAGAAAGAAAGAAAGAAAGAGAAAGAAAGGAAGGAAGGAAGGAAGAAAGAAAGAAAGAAAGAAAGAAAGAAAGAAAGAAAGAAAGAAAGAAAGAAAGAAAGAAAGAAAGAAAGAAAGAGAAAGAAAGAGGAAAGAAAGAAAGAAAGAAAGAAAGAAAGAAAGAAAGAAAGAAAGAAAGAAAGAAAGAAAGAAAGAAAGAAAGAAAGAAGAAAGGAAAGAAGGAAGGAAGGAAGGAAGGAAGGAAGGAAGGAAGGAAGGAAGGAAGGAAGATAAATGGGAACCCTGTGCACTGTTGCTGGGCAGAGTAACTGTGGAGGACCAATATGGCATAGGAAATAGAAAAGACAATATGAAGGTATGTGTATGTGTGCATGTATTACTTTTGTGATGTACATACATCAATTTATATATCAGAGGAAACAGCTTACCTGTTAACTCTGATTGGACGAAAGAATGTGCAGATGTCTCTCCCACATCTGTGCCTGTATAAGTGAACACTGTTGCCAGAGAACTACAGTGTCTGCGGAAAACCTCAGAATAATTAAGATGAGCTTTAAACGAGTGTCCCCCAACAATCACCTGTCCCTTCTCCCCTCATTCCCTCCTCCCCCAAATCACAAATGACCTCCTTCATCCTCAGACGTGTCGAATCCAGGCGCCGTCACACAGAATGTGGACAGAGGAAAGGTCCGTAATAAAGAGCTGGCCTTGAGATCACAGACTGAGCCCGGAGAAGGTGCTGCAGCGGAACCTCACAGAGACGCCTTCTGGCACCTCGTGGACCAGACAGGCCCTCCGCCCCGACTCTGTCCTGCTCTGCACCCCTCACTCCTGCAGGAAAGCTGTTCTGCCTCTTCGCAGCTCCTCCCCTTCCAATCAAGGGTCTGACACTGGCCGTGGACCACGTTTATTTTTCTGCCTTTTGGCACTGGGAGCTTGTCTGTTGGAGGATAAAAGTGGAATTCTCGGCTGTCTGCGGGGCTTTCCCCAGGGAACAGAGCATGAAACCCAAACTTATATAAAATCATATCCTGTTTGCAAACATCATATTCCCTTTGCTTCTCACTAATCTGGTCCTGTAAACCCCAGCACAGCTTGAGAGCCCATTCCTCATCTAAACAAATGCCATAAGCCCTTTTATACTTTTACAACCATGTCAAAAAATAATATTGCCTGCCAATAGTGATGTGATTGGAGTTGCCTCCTCCGAGCCATAAAAGAAGTGCAGAGTCTGTTATCAATTTCTCTAAGTGTATCAGGGGAATTATGGGTCGATTCAGTTCCAAGTTATAAATGACAACTCAAAAGCCGCAGAAGCGTTTGAAGCTGGGAGCTGATGACGACATTATCATAAAAGCCTGCTCGTCCTTGCTTTTGTGGGTTTTTTTGTGGCCTATCAAGTGAAGAGGGGAAAATAAGGCTGAGAAATGACTTCAAGATTTCTTCGCACAGCAGCAGGTCAGATGGCCAGGAAAGTGATCACTATTTTTAGTGATGTGCCCTGAGGAGTGGGAATTAGTCTGAGGCTCACGCTGGCTTTTGTTTCCAGAGTCCCATCAGGATCTATTGCACCAGGCGATGAATAAGTCCTGAGATTTGGTAAAATGGTCTTTTCAACTGGTATATTTTCGTGTTCAGTTATTGAAAATGAGTCACACCATAGTAACGAAATAAAATGGCATGCAAACACAAAGGAATTTGGCCATCTTGTGATTGTTGCTTGAAATCCAGTTCTGAGGAGCATATTTTAAATATGCTTTGAATACCTTAAATATCATTCTCCCGCTGAGTGTTTTGGTCAACATTCTAATTGCTCAAGCAAATTAGCAGGAAATTTTAAAAATAAATTCTTTCTGATTTCATAATATCCAAGGTATTGGCCTCAAAAGCCAGTTAATTTTTCAACATTTGGTAGTTATACATTAAACCTGTCTAGAATGTAACATACTCTAATTAATTACAATTTGCTTAGCCATTGGAGATCATTGAGAGTTTTGGAATTGAAACCAATGGGTCTATCTCAAATAACCAGAGAAGAACCAAAAGAATTTCTTAAAACAAGGGCAAAGTCAGTGGTACCCAAATCTCCCGGGTGCTCACACAACACTAAATGCGGACACTCGAAGGTTCTGTTTGGTATCTTTTGTCTAGCAAATGTCTGAGATTTCTCTCAAGGTTAAAAACAAAGACTGGTTTGAACCCAGAGGACACAGAGTTTCTCCTACACCGTGCGCCAGAACCAAAGATCTAAGGGAGTAAAATGTCCCCTTGAACGCTTACGAAGGTGATCTGGCTCCTAAATACAAAATGCTGAAATCACAGAAGTGCACAAAATGAATCAGTCTAGCTCTCTAGAGCACCAGCATGTGCAAACTTGTGTGTATGTATGGCCAGGCACACACACACACACACACACACACACACACACACACACACAGACATTTAGATTTACACAGTGCCCCAGAAGAGATGTAGACCAACTTAATGAGCACAGTGCCTCTCTGCAGCCTTCTCCATCACTGATGGAACCAATCTAATTTAAGCCCCATCCTAACACCTGTGCTTGCCTCGTTTCGGCCACCACCACTGCTGCGGCCAACCGGCCTGGAGCAGTCTCCGAAGGACTTTTTCTATGACATATCCCCGAGCTGTGTTCATATTGTACGCACACATAAGATAGGAGGCACTGTTCATCCCTGAGCCAATTTTTTTTTTCTTTTAGTCACACTGGGGATTGAACTCAGGGCCTTCACACCAAGTGATATCCCCAGACTTTAAAATATTTTTGTTTTTAAATTTTGAGATAGCGTCTCCTTAAATTGCTCAGGCTGGGTTCCAATTTGGATCCTCCCTGTCTCAGCCTCTCAGACTGCTGAGATTTACTAGCATTATTCTGGCTGAAGAGTAATAAGTGCCATTGGTATGAGGTTAGGCCATTAGAATAGAGCAAATTTATGTTCAAGAGACAGCGAGTTAGACACAGCCCAGGTCAGATCTGGGAGACGAGTCCTAGAAAGCTGTTCTCAGGTTGGCTCTGGGCCATGAATTAAATGTGGTTGTCAGTGAGTGGAGTGCTCTGCCCACCGCTCTAACCGGCTTAGGCTTCCTCCCTGTCACTGTCTCTATGCATTGGTCATTCGCTTCTCATTCTTTGCCTCGTTTACATGGAAACAGCCACTGTCTTCAAGTAGCCACTTGGGGTGTTAGAAAATAAGCACAAAAGCCAACAAAGCCCACTTTGCAAGTCAGTTAATCCTCTGTTTTTCAGGATGATTTTGTAAGCTCCGTCACTAAAATGAGCAAGGACTCAGGCAGGGGACGACTGTCCTGTGCCAGGGACCAAAAAGTACAAGTCGCCATGAGCTGCCACAAAGGAGGGCAGCCGACCCAGCCAGATAAAGATGCAAGCCACGGAAGAACCGTGGGAACTCTTCTGAATGTCTTCACGTATCTACGCAAAATAATCCCAGCTTTGTCCCTTTTGCTGGACGACTTCAAGAAAATAATCTCACTTCCTTCACCATTCAGTTTCTCAGCTACAAAATGCTATTAATCGTAATGTCTTTTTATGGTTTATCTGTTTCATGAAACTCTTGTAAATTGATAAGCTGTAAACTCCAAGTGGATATTGATTGTACTTGTCATTCTTACCCCTAGAGGGGACAGGATCACAGTGGAAGGAAGAGAAAGATATCCCTTTAAAAAATCTGACATCATTAAAATGACAGAATGAATAGAAAATATGTGGTATCACCCTGAATGAAGTACAAATATAGCAAAGAATTGTCTAAAACATGATATATTATAGCTAGGTTTCTTCAGGATCTAAGATATGTTTAATTTAAAATTTTAGCCATTGGAAACCTGCCCTAGATTATATTAACATGGCTTAGCACTTAGTTCTACAGAATAATGGTTTGTTACTGGTAAGGGTTAACTTTAAATAGATTGCAGGTCATAGGGTGTGTTCTAATCATCCACAGAAATGTAGACAGTTTTCTTCATATGTTGCTGAATTCGAACAAATTTGTCCTTGAAATGTGGTATAAATATCCTGGGTCAAAAGGCTTTGTTAATTATTGCAGACAAAAATGGCCTCAAGGGGTTCACAAACAAGATGTCCCAGAATGCAAAGTATTTTGTGAAGTTTATGCTCTTTTCACCAGGAACAGAATGTTCGTGTATAGTTGGAGTGAACTATTGAAAGTAGAATTTTCTTGCAATACTGTGTTACAATATCTTGTATTAAATGGGTTATATAAGAGTCTAGCAAAGGGGGCTTCATCAGTGGATACACAGGAATTTATAGTTGCCACCATCTAGAAATTCCTAATAATTTTTGAACAAGGGGCTCTGTATTTTGGCAATAAGTTCCTCAGATTATAACGCCAGTTCTGAAGTCTAGTGTAGTCTCAAACAATCTTAAACATAACTGAATAGGTAGGTCAAAGGAGTTTTTGGTCTAAGTTTGCATTGTTTAAGTAAACAAGCTCAGACTTACCCCAAGTCCACCACAAGGTAATGAGGAAAAAAACTTTTGAGAGTCATCACCTATATGTAAGAAGACATAAAAATACATGAATTATGAATATATAGCTTTAAAATGTTGTTTACTCACATAGATTATGCTACATAGTATTTATCACTTAATTCAGATAAAAATCAGTGAAATTTTGAATAAATTCAGTGATTCAATTTTCTAAATACTTTGTTCTACTCACATGGGGTGTACAGGTAAGAACTCAAAGCAAATGAGTGTAAATAGTATTATATGTAGAATCTACTATTCCACATGAACAAATCCATGCTTGTGAAATTAAATTGAGTAAATATATGTGTATATAAATAATTTTTAAAATTGTAATTTATGTTGAGTAACTCAACTCTTCATTGAATATATTTCTCCACTGTAGTGCTTTGAGCTACTCGGTTTATGAAACTGCACATTATCATTTTAAAAATGTTTCTTGCTGGGCACAGTGGCTTATGCCCAGAATCTCAGCACTTGGAAGGAAGAGGCAGGAGAGTTGCTGCAAATTCGAGGCTTGCCTGGGCTACACAGTGAGTTCAGGGGCAGTCTGAACTGCAAAGCAAGACCCTGTCTCAAAAACTTAAAAAAAAGTTTTTTCAAATTCTAAAATTTCTCCCAGATATACAGGCTTATTCTTAATTTTTACTTCAGAAATAGCTAACATATTCAGCTTTAGTAGTTGAATCTACTTAACATATAGCTGAAGTACACCATAAGCCTCTCCAACATGCACAATTTTTCAAATAAAAAGGATAACCTCTCATTGAAGAATCTATATTTTAATATAAAATACCTTCTCTAAAATTATATGCCAAAATTTTGATTGTGATTTTCCTCAGGAATTATATTTCATGGGATTTTCAGCAATCATGTGGTTTACCTGTGCCTTAATGTCTACAGTATCTACTTCATCAGTAGAGAAAAAAGAAAGTAAATGCTCCCAAACCCGTGGCATAGAACTTTACCTATGTACTAACTAAGGTGAAAGATAGTGATTATTTCTTTTAGTCAAATGATCCCTCTAACACTCCTATCCCATTCATTTGTCTTCTTCATGATCAATCAAATCGAAAAGACATTAGCAGTAGAACTCACATGCTATGTCAATAACACCTAAATACACTGTACTGGCATGAAGAAAGTTTATTTAGCAAACAATAAAGTGTAAGAGTTGATTTTTCAAGTGCAATTACTAGCAGATAGAAAATGATGATGAGGAATGCAAGCACAAATGGAGACATATAGTTAAAGAGACAGAAAACAGAACAGAAGAGGGTCCAGCTCAGGGGTAGACTCCCTCGCGTGCATGAGGCCCTAAGTTCAATACTGTAAAAACAAACAAGAAAAACAAAGGTAAGTCAACAACAACAAATAAACACACGAAGGGATAATATTAAAAGTGGAATACTAGCACCAATGAGGACACTCCAGATAACTTCTGAAGATCATGTAGAAAGGTAAAGTTTTCTTATGTTGTTACTCTTAACATGGATATTAATGTATCTCTGAACATTTTGCAAGAGTGAATCCACATATCTTAATCCATGACTTAAATTATAATATGATATATACATGCATATTATAATATGATAAAAATAATGTTACATGGTAATGAAATAATGTTTAAAAAGTAACTTAGAAATTCTTAAACCCTAACAAGAGAAGGAAGATAAATAAATGTATGCCCCTTATGGATAATTTTATTAAGCAATATTTACTTAATGTAAAATAGGCAAATGATTGATTTACTAATGTGAGATAAATATTTAGCCCATGGCATGACTGAATTTGTTTTTCATAACATTATTTCTTTATCAATGAATAGGAATCTAGTCTATAAGCCCCACAGCAATGGAAAAATGAAAGTGTCATCTTACAGCATTTAAAATGTTTAAAGAGATAAATGGTGCCCATCTTCAAATCTAATTATTTTATAACCTGTAGATATCTTTCAAGATACAAAGAATGAGAGATCTGGTCATACTAAATTTTTATTTAAACTCCTTAAATCTAAAACTGCTATCAAGAGTAGTAATATCAGTTTAATTCAGAAGTAATACAGCTCATCCGTCTGGGGGAAGCTGGAGTAGGTAGTGAGTTGGTTCCTTCAAAAGAGTTTTTAAAAAACTACATCATAGATGCTTAGATCAATTTATTTGTATTTATGTGTCTTTAATTCTGCTTCATAAATTGTTTTTCACCATCAAAGTTAGCAATATTCTCTCTTAAAACTAACGTGTACATGTACCCATTTCTGCCTAATTCCCCCCAAATTGCCTTTACCTACCCTGATGCACACATGCAAGCACACATACTCACTCACGTGTCTTGCTTTGCATGTAGAGGGATACTTGCCTTCATTTAGAAAAACAGTATACTGTAAGTGTTGCAGTAGGTAATTTTTAATTTCCCCTTATAATTGCTTACTGATTACACGTCACGTGCTGGCTCTCAAACCTTTAAGGACTGGGTAATATAAACTATTTTGAAACAATATTGAATTAAGTGGTAGAGTTTGATCATTTGGAGCTGACTTAACAGGTTTGTTTGAAAGAAGGGAACAAGGCAAAGTCCTAACATGTCGTGTGTAGTTAAAACACTTCATATATAACTCATCCAGTAGCATTACTATGATGTATTCTTATTAAATTATAAAAAATTATAGGTACAATAGTTTGCCTCACATCCCAACACTTGCTGAGGCAGGAAGATTTGAGTTTAGTTTATGCCAATTAATAACTTAATGAAACATGCCTTAAAGAATAAAAAGGGCTATAGCTCAGGGCAAATATCCTGGTTTCAATCTCCAATACCATTAAATAAATAAATAAATAAATATTTTAACTCATGTTTGTTATGTCTAGCATTCATGTACAGCTTATATAAAGTTCTACATCTTAATTTTTTTGTGACAGGGTCTAGTAATGTAGTTCAGGCTGGTCTTGGGCTCACTATGTGTACCCCAGGGTAGCCTCAAACTCATGGCAGGCAATCCTTCTGTCTCAGCCTCTCTAGTGCTGGAATTACAGATGTGCTCTACCACATCTGGCCTTATTTTTAAATCTGAGCTAATGTTTTGAAACAAATCATACATTGGGAAAACATGCTCATCAGTTTCCTCCTTGTGTCATTTACCATTCTATGTATTTCCCACGAGTAAGGTTATCTATAAGATTTGAAATACAACCTCATTGCATCATGAAAGGAAGTATTCTAAGCATGCACTGAGTTTTCACTTAAAGTAGTATGCAGTATCATCTAAGTGTTACAGTCATAGCAAAAAGAACTGTGACAAAAAACAAACGGGAAAAGTGAAGGAATTGCATAGGTAAAAAAAATCTGCCCTTTCATTTAAAAATATAAGAAAAGACCGGGCATGGTGACTCATGCCTATAGTCCCAGCACTCGGGAGGCAGAGACAGTAGGACTGCTGAGTTCGAGGCTTGCCTGGGCTACATAGTGAGCTCAGAGCCAGCCTGAACTACAAAGCGAGACCCTGTCTCAAAAAAAAAAAAAAAAAATATATATATATATAAGCAAAAAAATTGGCAATGCATATTTATTTACATTTAAAAAGACACTCTACAAATGGTATTAAGATAAAGATTTAAAGTAAAGCTCATGCAGAAAGACATGTCTTTTTCTAAGGCAGGATCTTAATCTACTCTGGCTTCCCTCGCACACGACTCACTGCACAGAGCAATGTCATTGGAAAAACCGATTGTTCTGGTCACACTTGCCGCCAAGTATTTGGAACTGACACCAGCACTGACTAATGACAGTGCAGGAATGTGCTGCTCTCAGGAGAACGGAGGCTCGTACAGACCTAGGAGGATCCTGGGGTCCAGCTTCTGTCCGTCCAGGGGGCTGGTGCCATAAAGCAGTGAGTGATGTTCTGAGTGAACAAGCTGTATTTCCTCCAGGCTGGCTTTTCGACCTTGAATTCGCTGAAAGAAAACAGCAGAAACCTATAGTATTCCACGGAAAACATTCGGAGGAGCACGAGACCCCATGTCACATTTAAGATGATTAATAATGGGCTGAGTTTCATCATGCAGGAATGTGACAGTAATTTGCTTGGTAAAGTACCATAATAATGCTTGAAAAATGACAATATGCAGGCTCCCATCCCATGATTGCTTCTGCCTACGTTGGCAGTCTGTGTAAAGTGTATTCTTCTTCGACATTAAAAAAGTAAATCTGTAACAAAGCAACCAATAGCTGACCCTTTTGTAAAAGTACTGTTTAAAAGCAAATTAGTCCTATAAATGAGTGGATTTATTTGCATTGTGTTTTGAACTTACCTGGGAAGAAGTTGTTGGGGTGAAATTACTTATTTTTCTTAAAGGATGTAAGTAAAACTAGTACATTTTACTGTATTTGATTATCACAAATATGTGAGTTACTTCCGGTGTGCGCACCTCACAGTAGCATAGTCTAGAGGAATGTTACTCAAAGTGTGTTCCCCAGGGCGCATAACAGGCCAGGCTGTGTTTATCAAAGATCTCCAATGAGGTCCCCACAGAATTCAGAGAAACTTCTAGAAACTTGTATTCAGTCTAACGGCGTTTGCATGTCTTTTGAATCTAATAAAATTTGCATGCCTTCCATTTTTATTTCAGCCTTGCAATATTTAATTTTTAACGGACTTTATAAAAGTATTAATCTGTGACAGATTAGAAATTAAACAGAAACCAAAAAGCAACCAGAATAACCCCGTCTCTTAACCAGAGATAATTTGAGACACTTGACTCAGTCCATCTTTTGTGGTAGCCAGAGACTTCCATTCTAACAAACAAACAAACCAAAACAGTCCTTTAGCCTGAGCAGAACTATGTCTTACGTTAAACCTCAATTAATCAAGATACAAAAGTGTTCTTCCTGGCCACATTCCTCAGTTAGCACATCTGGGAACTGGAAAAACAAAGTCCTCGGGTGGTAAGTTAATTATCCTTCACTTTGGGAAATTGCTGCACTTCTTAAAAAAGTTTTCATTGAAGATATACCACAAAGCAGTGGTAAGGTAATAACTTCCGCGCAGAGCTCCAGGGAAATTCAGAGCATCTGTTCGGAGGTTCCCGTCCATACAACCACCAGGTGAGCTGGACACACCCCGTGACAGCCGCACCTATTGGAGTCCTGCAGCGTCTGTGTGCGAGATGACGCCACTGCCGGTGTGTGTGCTGACACTTCCCAGGGCTACCAGGCAGGTGGCAGGGTTGTGTTTGTCACTGAAAATAGATGATCAGCTCAGGATGAAGGAGGGATGGTGGGGAACAAGGGGCAAACCGGAGAGAGTGATGTGAAACAGAGTCTCCTCCAGACTGCTTTTATGTGCTGAACAAATAAACAAATACTTGTGGGATTTTCTTTGTCGTACTATTGAAGTTCCCTGGTTTGGCCACGATCAGTCAGCATTGTGTAATCTCTCGTTCACATGTCCAGAAAACTAAAAATATGCTTTATGGAAATCATGCTCAGACAGGCAAGATGAGAAGTCTAATGCTGAAGACGAAAGCAAATTTAAGGATGGCCTGTGGTCAGCTCTTGTTCGATCTGTTCACAAAGGTCTGACCAGACCAGGTGGTTTGCTAGTACACGCGAAATTTGGAAGAGTTTATGGAAGCCCAAAACAACCAAATCGCAAGGATGCCAACTAAAGAAGGAAAATGAGCACCCGAAAGTTGAAACCAGTATTACAGAGAAACACTTGAACTGCAAGATTTCAGCAGCAGGAAAATCCCCCAAGATAAACAGTTGTTTGAGTCATCTGAAGTTGCAATGAGCAGGAGTCCTGGAAAACAGACTGTGACAGCCAGTCTTGGTGCGTCATAAGAACGAACATCATGAAGTAATCCAGCTTCCAGCTCTCATTTCTGTCATCAGTGCAGGGCCGACCACCAATATTTAGTGTGCTGATAGAAGGAAATACCAGTGCCTTAAATAATGGCAGTTCTATAGCTAACAACCTGAGCTCACTTCTGACTACCCCAAAGTTTAATTTTTTTCTCTCTCTTTTTTTCAGTTAAGATTTTTTTCCAGCTCTGAATTAAATTTTTCGCTCTGGCATAATATTAAACATCACCAATGAAAATGTGCCTTTATGTTTTCATATGCCAGTCATACAAATTTACACGCAACATACTTCACTCTTGTCCCAGCCCCTTTGCTCAGCCTCCCGGACCCCCACCAGCATTTCAGCGGAATTCTCAATCACACATTTGAACAATAATCTGCTAACAAAATTCACTGGCATTTACACTGGAATTATGTGTCAACAAATCAGAACACACACCCGCTATATCTCAGGCATCCCTTGTGTAATATCAGTCAACTGACGTAAACACTGAGCACTTAGCCTAGTGATCTAGCGTTTACTTCTTCTAAGAATATTCACTTCTAGTTTATGCTCTAGCTCTTGCCTCACTATTAAAGAGTGGCACTGCCCTTGAGTGTTCATTTTATCTCTCTTTTTTTTTTCCTTTTACCCTTAACTTCCTTTGGACTCTCGAAGTATTTTATACTGACTCCTTTTATTACTTTCTGAATAGTGAATGCTTTCTGAAAATGCATCATGATATGTAAGTACTTCATTCCTGACGATCACCTTCTACTTTTACAACTGCTAGCGCACAAGCCCTGCAAATACAGTGCACGTTTTCCCACAAAGAAAGCACTGAGACCCATGAAGCATATGAAAGAATTTCTACGCAGAGAAAATTCATTCTGATGTCTGTGTATCACAGACAGACACACTACTGTGGAACTCGGTAGATGACTCAGCGAAGGATCCTAAAATAACAGCCACTTTATTTCTAACACACAGTTTATCTCCCACACTAATGGTTCCTTTCGGCTTCAATTTTTTCAGATGCTTAAAGGTGTCATATTCAACTTCCCTCTCCTATTGAGATCTCCAATGTTCCCATTTTAAATTTATTATTTCATTTGTTTACTTCTTCGTTTCTCATATTTTCTACTTCCTGTGCTCTCTATTCCTTCTAAGATGTTCTCCAGAGTCAAAGGTCAACAGCATAATGAGTCACAAAATAGGATAAAGTGCTCCGATAGTCTTAATTTAGTGATACCAGTTTCCGTTCTCAGAGATAGTTGGTCGGCAGAACATCTATGTGAAGTCCTCTATGAAAGTCTGACCAAAAAGATTCTGGAGAATTCTGAGCCTCCTGGGACAGTGGATACATATAAGGGACAGCGTTCATCTGCAGGAGATTTCATTTTAGGTTCAAATATAAAATGTTCTAGGGCCGGAGGGTTAGCTCAGTGGTTCTGGCGCCTGCCTCGCAAGCGCAAGGTCCTGAGTTCGATCCCCGGTAACCACATACAATGCTGGGCGTGGAGACTCACGCCCAGCAACAATCAACACCGCATACCACAATGCCGGACGTGGTGGCTCATGCCTGTAATCCCAGCACTCGGGAGGCAGAGACAAGAGGATTGCTGAGTTCGCGGTGGCTTGCCTGGGCTACATAGTGAGCTCAGGGCCAGCCTGAACTACAAAGCGAGACCCTGTCTCAAAAAGCAAAAA
>PVIC010018042.1:0-16214 GCA_004025085.1 Thryonomys swinderianus
ACCAGGAACGGTACTGCATGGCTTCTGGCTCTTCCCCAAAGTCAGAATGTCCATGAAAAGTCAAAATTTTAAACTAATTCAGGACATCAATGCAGCCTTGACAGCACAACTAAAGGCACTCACAAAAGAGGACTTTGAGAAATGCTTCAGACAGTTGTGAGGATGATGAGACAAATGTGGTCAAAGCCCAGGGAAGGGGGGTGTTATTTGAGGTGTAGGAATAATAGTAATGTGTCTTTTACTGCAATAAACTTTAAAAGTTTAAAAGTTCATTGCCTGCATATTGAGATGAAAATAGGAATAAGGTTGTTTCCTTGGCCATTTATTGAAGAAAAAAAAAGTGATGCTTAGTCTAGACTAGAAATACACATTTAGAATTCTTTCAAGTAACATAAGGATGTGAGGGCGATCTGGCTGCAACATCTGTCACCCCATTGATCGCCAGGGTTGATTCGGCTGATCTGTCTGGCTAGACCGGTGTCCCCTTCCTCCCTCACCGCTCCATGTGCATCCCTCCCGAAGCTGCGCGCTCGGTCGAAGAGGACGACCATCCCCTATAGAGGAGGATCGTTTCCTCGGTCAAGGGTATATGAGTAGCTGCGCTCCCCTGCTAGAACCTCCAAACAAGCTCTCAAGTAACATAAGCTACTTGTCATAATGTACCAAGTGCAACAGGAAGTTTAAACATGTCAGTGTTCTGCAGATATAACCTTTGTTCAGTCAAAATGTGAAACTTCTTGACTTGCTATTGTCATAGCTTATGTAGAAAGTGATTGAAGCTTATTTATCTTTATGTAAAACATTGTATTTATCTTCCTTTGGCTCTTGGATGGATGCATCCAAAGGCCACGAGGAGGAAAGAGGTTTATTTGGGGTTAATATAAACAGTACATGTATATGTCATTGTTTTTCTACGTGGCAGCATATTCTACTCTAGAAAAATCTATCAGATTTCCCATGTGTCAGAATACTTACTTTTCAGGCTAGAGATTTAGCTCAGTGGTTCTGGTGCCTGCCTTGCAAGCACAAGGTCCTGAGTTCGATCCCCGGTAACCATATACAATGCTGGGCATGGTGACTCATGCCCACCAGCAATCAATACCATATACCACATTGCCGGGCATGGGGGCTCACACCTGTAATCCTAGCACTTGGGAGGCAGAGACAGGAGGCTTACTGAGTTTAAGGTTTGCCTGGGCTATGTAGTGAGCTGAGGCCCAGCCTGAACTACAAAGCAAGATCCTGTCTCAAAAAAAAAAAAACAAACCACTTTTCTTTCTTAGATTGTTTGTTTGGGACCAATAAAAAGGGTAGCAAAGTGATAGCCTCTTCACAGTCTATAGAACTATATGGAAAGAGTGGCCTTTAGATATCTAAATGCTCATTTCAGGTAGTTGGTATAAGTCTAAGGTAGCTGGCAGATATTTTCAAATTTATTATTTTCTTTTTTGTTTTTGGTTCATTTGAGGCAAAGAGCATTCCACTGAATAACTCACTAAACATAAAATTGATATTATATTATCTATTATCAACTGTAGGTATTAAACTAGTTGTTGTTTGAAATTATTCAAGTTGCGTAAGCACTATAGGTTTTTTTTTTTTTTTTTTTTTTTTTTTTTTTTTTTTTTTTTTTTTTTTTTTTTTTTTTTTTTTTTTTTTTTTTTTTTTTTTTTTGAGACAGGGTTATAATTCAGGCTGGCTCTGAGCTCACTGTGTAGTCCAGGCAAGCCTCAAACTCAGCAATCCTCCTGCCTATGCCTCCTGAGTGCTGGGATTACAGGTGTGTCACCACACCTGGCACTGATTGCTGGTGGGCATGAACCACCATGCCCGGTATTGTTGTATGTGATTACTGGGGATCAAAGTAGAGACCTTGAGCTTGCTAGGCAGGTGCTGGAACCACTGAGCTAAATCTCCAGCCCAAGCAGTACAGTTTTGTTTATGTTCTTATTAGGATACTAAAAAGGTATCAGTCTTGTGAAGGATACAATGAAGGTATGATTAGGAAACTTACATGTTCAAGGACAGCTTTTTAAATTGCTACAAAAACATATATATATATAGTAATTTTTTATAGTAAGTTTTTGAAATTGATTTTATTGGTACATTTTATATGTACATTATGATCATAATCAACATTGAGCATTTGTACTAGTACATAACACACTTTAATTCTCATTTTTACATAGTAAATTTTGAAGTTTAAAATGAAAATGTATAGGCTGTGCATACATTATCCAAAATGCTTGGATCTAGAATGCTTGCATTTCAAATTTTTTAAAATTTTAGAATATTTTCATGTGCACAATGAGATATTCATGTAATGGCAAGTAATTATGTAGTGTATTTTTAGTGTGCTTATGATTTGGCTATGCCCTGTCCCATAAGGTCAGGTATGAAATTCTTCATCCACACTATCATGTTGGTATTCAAACAGCTTCAGATTCTGGAGAACTTTGGGTTTTGGATTTTCAGATTAAGGATACTCAATTTGTATTTCATATTTAAATTAACATTCAAAAACCATATTTATGTATAAATATACTCTCAGCTCCTAGTTTCTACTTATTCACTTAAGTACTTTTAATCATAGCATAGATAATACATGATAGCCATAGAGTATAGATGAGCTTATAGTCAGGCATGGTGGACCTGCCTGTAATCCAAACGCTGTAAGACTCTTAAATTAGGATCACAAGTTCAGGCCTACTTCGGGGCAAATTAGTGATTCTGTGAGACTCTGCCTTTAAAAAAGCAGAAAGATGCTGGGATATAGTGTAATAGGAATGCCCTGGGTTTGATCTCCAACACCCTCTCCAAATAAGTTTATGGAATATTTTTTCAAGTTCAGTTAAGTGTTTTGTGAAAGAAGGTTCTGCAGTTTAAGAACCATGAGAAATTCTGTTTTATGGACTCTCTTGGATTTGCTAAGTATCTTAGTCACTTTTCTCATGGCCATGATAAAATACCCAATACCCAAAGTTAAAGGAGGAAACATTTATTTCAGCTCACAATTTTTAGAGGTTTTCAGTCCATAATTGGCTGACTCCAATGCAGAGTGGCGTGGCAAAGGGACAATGCAGAGGTGAAACAATTCATGGTGGGCAGAAGGTAGAAGGCATTAAGCTATAAGTGACAATAGCATCTTCTATTTGCCCCTTTGACTACCCAGTTAAAAACCAGTGCAAAACCAATCAGTGGACTAATTTAGTAATCACACACCATTAATCCAGCAGTATACCATGAATCAATCCCAACTTCACACATTCTAGGTTCAGCCACCTCTGAAAAAGTCCCACCTATGACTGCTTGAGGCTTTGGAGGGATGTCTAGACACAGATCATAAAATTAAGCACATTTCCAGAGAATTCTTTTTAAGAGATAAGGTATTTAACCAAGTACTTCCCAATCGAAATACCATTCATAAATGTGCCAAGGACTCACAGGAATCTCTGGAAGGTTCACATAGCGGTGCTAGGTCAGTAGTTACACAGCTGTGGGGCAGAGCTGCCTTGGTGATGACCTATGCGTACGCTGGGGCTTGATTTCTGCTTTATTTTCTATTCATTGCTATTGTTGTTTTTTAGTTCCTTTTTTTTTTTAATCCTAGAAATTAGATCAATGTTTGCTGCTCTGGGACAAATATCATGAATGGTAGCCAGTCCTGTGAGGAAGGTTGTCCTTTCCCCTGAACCCTGAACCCTGAACTTCTGATACCAGGTCCCCAGGCACACTACCCGGTGTGCTTACAGATTGTTTACCCACTTTCTTTCTGGACTGCGCTTGCTGAGTACACAACCCAAAAGAGCCTGAGTTCCATGATGGATGCTGGATGCATCATTTAGCAAATCTTCATTGAGTGTTACTCTGCTAGGCATTCCTCCAGACTCTGAGCTCAGCAGGAACCTATCTGATGATTGCTCTGATTGGGCAGATAGGGAAAGGGGGAGACAGGCAATAAACAAATGCTAGTAAAGGAATAGTGATGTATATATCGTATGTGGGTTGGAGTGATGAAAAATCTTTAGCTACACTACACAACTTGAGACAGAGTGTGTTAATAAAATATCCCACTGCATGAGAATTGGAGCATCCATCAAACTGGTTAACTGTTTCTTTCATGAAGGTAAACATGCCAACTATGATATTAAGCAAATTTGCATGTGTTAAATATGATTAAACTTGGTAAATTCCACCTAGACTGGAAAGTACTATCAATTAAGTAATCTCTGAGCTTTAGGTTTCTTTGAGTACATGAGTTTTTGAACTGACCTGTTAGTTTTGAGGAATCTATAAAATATTCCTAAAGATTTGTTTTAAGAGTAATTGAGTTTTGTAGGCCAAGGAAGCTTCTGCATGGCCAAAATGGCTCTCCTCCTCTGCTGGATATCTCAGCCTGTGAGGGCTGCAGTGGCCTCCATGGTTAATGGTGCTCAAGGGCATGGCTTTGGCAGGCTCCATTTTAATTCCTTTCATATATTGTTTTTAGTGTCCTATCCCATGTGTGGCCTGCGGCTATCTTGGACCATTGCTGAGAATTTCCTGGTGGGTATAGAGGAGAGTAGAGGGTGACTGGGTGAGAAGGGCTACATATCCAGGGAATGTGTGCACTTGTGATTTTATTTCTGTGATGTATCTTCTGGGCAGTAGACGTGGCTACAGGAGTGTTTTCTGAAAGCAGCATTTCTTACTTGCTATTGGGAGCTACTTTTTATTTCCTTTTCTAAACTTTTCAATCATGTTGAAAAATTTCCATGAAAAATTTCTGTTTTATGCTGTTTTTAAGCAATTAAATTGATTTACAGTTGTTCCAACTAGGCTTGTCAGTTTGCCTGGATTGAGATTTCTGAAAAGGCAGTTGGGTTATGAGGGCATTAGCCGTTGGTTAAACTACCAATGAGTTTATAGGTGAATGAATTATCAGTGGGTAGGGATCAGTTGGATGAAGTGGGTCCTGGGAGTATGACCTTGAGGACTCTATTTGGCCTCTGCCTCATTTCTCTCTGACCCTCTCTCTGCTTTCTGCATCCCAAACACTATGAATTGACCAACTTTGTTCTGTGGAGCCTCTCTATCATGATGTTTCTGCCTTGCAGACAGCCAACCAAATATTGAAACCATGAGCTAAAATAAAACTTTTCCCTCTTAAGTTCTATGTGTCAGATATTTTGTCATAGCAGTGGAAAGTTGGCCAGTACAATGATATACAAAGAGATTATGGCATATTTTTGAGGTCAGTATCACATTCCCTAAAGTTACGTATTTTTTTCTTTTTGGGACATTGTGAGGAGGCAGAGCTGCATGTATTGTTAGCCCCTCTCCTTGGAGCTACCAACCCCTTGTGTCTAATGTAGACACAATCTCAGAATACAAGGAACATCACTCTGTACAGTTTTCATATGCAAATGTCATATATCATATAGTTGTAGGTATAATAAGATGGTAGAAATGAAACATGAACTCAGAACTTTTGACAGCTATTTTCCACTCTCTATGGGGGGTTGAGACCTTTGATGAGTGACACTACTTTGTATCTTACCTGATTATTAAATTGAATGTCATGGTATCACAGAGCTTATGTTCAAATAATGCTTGGTTCACTTAATCATAACCCCAAAGCAAAAGATTGGTGATGCTAGTGATTTAGATAGGCCAAGAGAAACAATAAGGGCTTCTTTTAAGTTAAAAGGTGAATGTTTTCAATTTAACAAGGAAAGAAAGAAACCACAGGCTGAGATTCCTGAGATTTACAGTAAAAAAAAATCTCCCTAAGAAATTATTAAGAAAGAAAAAGAAACCCATGCTATTTTTGCTATTATCCCTCAAGCTGCGAAATTTATGGTCATAGTGTCTGATAAGAGCTTAGTTTAAATGAAAAGCCATTAATGTGTGTGTGTGTGTGTGTGTGTGTGTAGGAAAAACATGAGCTATATAAGGTTCAGTTTTATATATGATTTTAGGCACCCATTGGGGTCTTGGAGCAAATACTCCTAAGACAAGTGGGATTTGTATATCCAGCTTGTTTATTTTCTTTCTGAGGTAGCTGAATCTTCTTGTGTTATATCTATGTGTTTTCTATGGCCTTCCAAAGAGTTATTTCCTATTTTGGTCTCATATTTAGATCTTTAGTAGCCATCTGACTGTTGTCATCACAGAGCTTCACACAGGAAGGTAAGGCGCAGAGTCATAAATGCACACCAGACTCTGGGGAGGTTTCTGGAATGCTTCCATTTAATGAATGCAGTGTATGATGTTATATAGCACAAGCCGTGGGAAGGGTTTGCTCAGTAGCTATTGGGATTAATCTATGATTGTCAGAGGAGGAGCCCAACATTGGGGAGGACCGGGCAATTTCCAGCTGTGGAGTGCTCTCATTAGCTCAATGGTCTTGACTATCTCAGGACTTAGAAGACTGGCATGCAGTCTGGACCTGGATTTTGCCATCATCTGCTCCCCTCTGTTTAGACCCAATGGCCTCTGCCAACAATACAATGTTTTTATGGGTTTGGTCAGATAGGGTGACCCTAAAATTGGCCCGCAAGCCCATGAACTTAACTTTGACCAGCCCATTGTGAACCCCTCCCAAATGGAGCCCCAGACATTATTAAAGGTAACCACATCGAAGGACTAAGTCCATTTCAGTCTGTAGGTTGACAATGGCAGCATGGGTATCATAGAAGAGCACCAAAATTTGTCCAAGGGTGTATGTAGTATTTTGAACAAGTTGATTAACTTTGTGTGGTTAACAGTGGTGGCAGTGGCGATCCAGTTGTGGAAGGTAATTGAAGCAGTGGCAGCTACAGAGACTGTGGTAACTAGGGACAATGATGGCAATGATCATGATGATGGCCAAGGGCCCCAAATCACGTTTTCTGTGTGGGTGAAGCATAAGGTTAAATAGAGGGTCACTGCCCAACCAGTCTTTGGTAAGGGGTCAGCACATAAGTGCTGAAAGGCAAAATTGTTGAGTTCAGGGTATAGGATACATAGTATGAATCACTGCACAAGTAGGAGGTCTCAGAAACTCCAGAGAAGGAAGCCTTGGCCCCAAGAGCAAGGAAGATGGGTAAATGGTGTTGGTTTTTAGGTTGCTAGGGCAGAGGAAGAGTCAGTTCGAAGTGAGGTAGAAAAGCAGAAAGAGGAAGGAGAGACAGACATTCCATGTGGTGTCAATGGGAGACTCAGGATGGATGCATTGTGAAAGGGGCGAGGAAGGGAGGAATTTCAATCAATTGTGACTAGAAGAGGAGGGTTGGGAACTAGGGCTCATACTTGCGTGACCATAGTCTGGGAGTCGGCGGTTGAGTGTAGCACACAGGAAGACCACCAGCATTGGCCCCAGTATGGAGTGTGGGGTGCCCTGAGGGGCCAAAGCACAAGTTTGGTCATGGAGATCTCTTGTTTTTTTGAGACAGAGTCTTGCTTTGTAGTTCAGGCTGGTCCTTAGCTCATTATGTAGCTCAGGCAAGCCTTGAACTCAGCATGCCTGTCTCTGTCCCCCAAGTGCTGGGATCACAGACATGAGCCACATGCCCCGCACTGTGGTATGTGGTATTGATTGCTGGTGGGCGTGAGTCACCACACCCAGCATTGTATGTGGTTACCGGGATCAAATTCAGGGCCTTGGGCTTGTGATGCAGGCGCTAGAAACACTGAGCTAAATCTCCAGCCCTCACGGAGATCTTTTATATCTCTCCAGGTGGTCTCACCATGGCATTGGGTACTGTCAATCAAAAAACATGGCCTTAAAGACTAAATAATCTCCACGGCTTAGGCAGGAGCTAGCAAGATCTAACCAGTCCTTAGGTCAATTCACATTTAAGGAGAAATTATCTAGAAGCTGGAAGGCAAAGGGGATCTGAGGGCTGTGTTCCGTGATCGCCTGACAAAGGCCCTTCCAGACCTTAGGGGATACAGGGTCCACGGTGGAGTATTAGGGGGCCTACAGTGACGAACAGAAAAACCTCAGGGCCTAGGGAGGTGCTGCTGAGGGTGGATAAAGGTGTTGGAGAGAATGAAAGTCATCTTAGGGGGAGTAGGGGGGAGCCAAGTGAAGGGATTGGGCAGCGCCAGCGGCTGCGTAAAGGGGCGGGGCATGTAGGGTGGGGATAGTGCGCAGTAGAGGGAAAATGGCAGCTCACACACAGGAGGCTGACATAGTGTGGGAAGAAAATCAGGAAGGGTGGCAAGGGAAGAAGGAATTGAAGATAGAGATGGGGGGGTGGTTAAGGGGTGGAGTAGAAGGAGGGCTCCGTGATCCGTGGGGGATGGGCAGCGCTGGGCGTTGGCCAGAAGGGAAGAGGCGCAGGCACCATTTTAGAGTCGTGCCCGTGTGTCTGCCGGAAGAGAAGGGACACTGGCACTATCTTGGGATTGTGAAGAGGAGTACAGGACATTTCACATTATGGAGGTGAGGTCGGTAGAAAGAAGCAGCTTGCTGTGCTGCAGGGAGGAGGGATTCCCCACGAAGTTGGGGGCACTCACCTGAGAGGCCCGGCGAGGGATTACCCGAGGGCCCTACGTTTGGGCACCAGGCACCAGTTCTTGTCTTCACGGAGCTGCACACAGGAGGGTGAGGCGCAGAGTCACATATGCACACCAGACTCGGGAGGTTTCTGGAAAACTTCTCTTTAATGAATGCAGTGTAGGGCATTATACATCACAAGGGGTGGGAGGGGTTTGCTCAGTGGCTACTGGGATTGATCTGTGATTGTCAGAGGATGAGCCCATCATTGGGAAGGACTGGACAATTTTCAGCTGTGGGTACCCTCATTAGCTCAATTATTGCTTTGGTCTTGACTCTCTCAGGACCTAGGAGACTGGCATGCAGTGCAGTTGGCTCAGCCAGACCTGGATTTTGCCATCATCTGACCTACTGTGGTTGGTTCCGGTAACGATCTCAACCACCTGCTTCTACTCTTTCCTGATCTGTGATAATTGGTAAGGCTATTATCACTGAGGACCAGCTACCTTTGTTGTCTAATTCAGATGCAGTGGTGGGATTGTTTGACCTGGGTGAAAGTCCTATAAAAAAGGATGAGCTCCAGGTCAAAGGAGGAACAATGACCTTGATTGTCTTCCTGTTTCTTTATTCAAGATTCATCTCTTTCTATGTGTCTTTAAAAGAACTTGTAAAAAACTAAGAATGTTGACAATTGATGGATTTTGGCTGAAAGAGCTGAAATCTGGTTCCTCGATACCAACAGGGGGCAGCAGAGAGTTGCAGCAGAGGGAAGCCATCGTGGGTAGAGAGAAAGTGGAATGGCTTCCCCAGTTTATCCACGGCAGAGAAGCTGGGCCTAGGACCGCAGCAGGAGTCAGGAACTTAGGTAAATGTAGTGTCACCTAGCTTTGAAACTGGAATAAGAGGTCGTATACAACAAGGAGACATTTGTAGAGTATGGGAAATGGAAGCCTTTGTGACAGGACTATCCATTGAAAACATACATGTCCCGAGTACAAGCCACTCTTGTGTTCTAAGTTTTCTAGTAATCACATTGCAAAGAAGTAAAAGCTGGTGAAGTTAATGTTAACAATATATTTTATTCAACTCATACCATATCAACATTAGAGAGATATTTTATCTTCACTTTTCATATACAGCTTCAAAGCCTGTTGTGTATTTTATATTCACAGCACATCTTATTCAGCATTAGCCACATTTCCAGTGCTCAGTAAATGTGCATAGAAGGTCCCACTATATTCAACAGGACAGCTCTGACATGATGCTACAGGAGAGAAAGCCAGGCAAAGAAGTCAGAGGTGGTTGGGGAGAGATTCTGAGAGGGAGGCCAGCACTCGGGGCCACAGGCAGTTGTACCTTTCTGACAAGGTGATTGCATGAAGCTTCATTTCCCAACCAGGACTTTATGTTGCCTTTATATGGTATGAATAGAATGTGTAGAATACCCAGGCTGGATGTTCTTGGAGAAGATATACTTAATAGCAGGGATTACAATTTGTTTTTTAATTCCTGAACCAACTATGATTAGTTGGTTGAAGCTTCCTAGAATGCTTGTGTTGAGTAGAATTCTGAAGTTGAGTCTTGGTACAAAAACATTGTTTTTCAGGGGCCTGATATCAGACATCATCTCTCTCTGATGGGAAGGTCTCTAGGTTTTGAAGAACTAGCAGATATTTTGTGAAGGCCTGAATATTATTGAGTTCAGTTTCCTTCCTTGTAAACTAAGAAACCTGTTGATGGTTTTCAGGATTGTTGTGGACATCAGACAACAGGATGCACATCCAAAACCTGCATGTAGTTAATCAGGCTATAAGTGCTGATGTCTCTCTCGTTTTCTGCTTTAGTATTTGATCAGTATTTGTTGAGAGACTCGTGTGTATTCCATGTTGTGCCATATATTATATTTCAAAATATGCTGTGAAAAACATTGTCCTTATCTGTAAGGAGCCACATTTTCAAAAAATGATCACACATTAAACAGTGAGCAGTATAATATAAACTTATGCTCCTATGTTAGCTCAAAAAAAGAATTATAACATTAAAAGGTAATAACAGAAGGCCAGGGAATATTTTACTAAGAATATAGATCTTGAGTTAGGCACACACATGTTAATAATGAGATTCCCAAGAAATAGATCATTTTAAAGAATATAGACTCAGAGCTCTTGAATTAATTCCCAAAGTGAAATTTGAATCCCATCAATTCAGACCCTATAGATAGAGAACTATGTTTTTGAGTTGTGCCTTATCATAATACAATAATACTATATCTTGCAGTTGGCTGTGGATGTCATTTTCCCTCATTTATTAAAGTTGTCAAATTTGATAAGTCAAAGGAGAAACTTTTTATTGAATCCAAAAATTATGGATGCTTTGCAAGAGCTGAATAATGTTTCCAGAACAAATTGTTTCCTCTGATGATCTCCTCTTGTGGAGGTTTCTTAGAAGGCGAAATACTGTCTTAGAGCAGCCGTTTAAGTCATTTCACATTTCATCTGCTTCAATTCCTTCATCTTTAATTCCAAATCATTTTATTTCTTACAGCCAAAATGAGTCTTTGAACTCAGCAGTCTTTAATCAGAAGCTTCCTTATTCCAGAAACATGCCTGGGTTTATGATTAAAGGAAGTCAGGCTGCCCACTTCCCATTTTTCCTGTAGGAACCCAGCTGCCAGCACTACAGAATCCCTCAAAGCCTTGCTACCTTTAACAGGTTAAGAGGCCAACCCTGAGGCTGTTAAAGGAATTCTAGACATAATGGGTTTATGCATTAAATTTTTTTTAAGTACAGAGGATTTATAGAAGGACTTCAGAATCTTGATGTTATAATAATTTTTTTTTTTTGCTCAAGACTAGGTGTTTTCACTTTTCTAATTTGAGTCCATTTTATCTTGTGACACAGAAGACATACATTCTAATTCAAAGTACAGTTTCATAATCAGGCATTTACTTCATGTGCTATGCTGTACTTGATATTTTTCTGTTAATTTCTCTTCTAATATGTCCATTTCAAAAATGAAACTGAGGGCTGAGGATTCTAGCTCAAGTGGTACAGCACCAATCTTGGATGCATAAGGGCCGGAGTTTGATCCCCAGTACAAAAAAAAAAAAAAAAAAAGGAAAAGAAAGGAAAGAAACAGGGCTGGATGTGTGGCTGGGTGGCAGAGGACTTGCCTAACATGCCAGATGGCATCCCTAGCACCACAGAAGAAAAAAAAATGAAGAAGAATAGATTTCACAATGCACTGAAAGGCTGTGGTTCGCAATCTGAAAAAGCTGCCCCAGACAAACCTAGGAGATCCCTCCAAGTAATAGAGTAATATAGTAACCCCTCCAAGCAAGAGGGGACGACATTGTCCTAGAGAGAAGCTCAAGGTAAAAGTTGATACTGACCACTAGTTGGCAGCAAAGGGGACCATAGCTTCCTTCCTCAAAGGTTGGGGCTTGGAACGAGGCACCGAGAGGCTGGACAAGTCAGGAATGCTCCTCTGTCCAGTCTCAAGCCTCTGGCATGGCTGCTGATTTAGTTTTCTAAATGACAAGAGGAGTTCCTGTAGCAAAATCTGCTTCAGGTTATGTCATGCAGCACATCATTAGACTTATTTAAAAATTGTATTTCTTAAAGCAGTTGATTTGTGTGACATATGGCTAACACAGAAATGTGTTAGATAAAACAAGGTACAGTGACTGATCAAAAATGTGGTTATGTATACACTTTTTTCACTTTATTATAGTACAAGACACGTTGCCATTAATCCACCTCCAGTTACTTCCCCTTGTTTGTATCACAATCTTCCATCATTCTTAGCAATGTGCCTTTTAGTACAGCAAGATTTTTTTTTTAATTTAAGCATTCTCTGTATTTTTCAGTCACCTTTTGTATATGACACTTGTGGGATATACATTCATTATTGACTTATTTCCTATTTTCTAAGATAATTATTAAACTGCAGATGTGATAATGTGACAAGGAATAACAGAAAAAATTAAGTCCTGGTTCTGAACATCACTGGTTGGTTATGGTTTGTGTGAAAAATGGGCTTTTCTAACCTCTGATCTTGCTTACAAAGGTCTTTTCCTATCCAGTTCCTGTTTGTAAGCAGAAAGGAGGTCCTGGTTTGAATGTCCAGGGCTTCCCAGGATGGAGCATTTTCTCTTACTGGGTTAAACTATAAGTCCAAGTGCCACAAGTGGAATCAAATCTTGACCTTGTCCTGTTAATCCCTTGTGCTATGAGTGGATTTAATGGCTCACACTTTTTGAGTCCAGTGTCTGATCTATGTACAAACCAGCACAGATCACTGGTTTCATCTTTCCTTATTATAGTATTAGAGTGTTGGAAGGTTGTGCAGAAGGAACAGTCAATTCAGAATATCAAGGGTTTTGATGAGGTTATTATAATCCACAAACTCAGCTTAGTTGAGTTTTAATGAGGCTAATTTACTTTCTCCTCTGTTTTTATATGCAATATCTTATAACATTAGATTTAAATGATTGGCATGACAAACAGCTGATAATGTATTCCTGTCATGTCACTATCTATTT
Source organism: Thryonomys swinderianus (assembly GCA_004025085.1). Taxonomy (NCBI): domain Eukaryota; kingdom Metazoa; phylum Chordata; class Mammalia; order Rodentia; family Thryonomyidae; genus Thryonomys; species Thryonomys swinderianus. The sequence continues at coordinate 13,009 of PVIC010018042.1, forward strand.
AGGGATTCTAACACAGCTGTTTGACACAACACATACTAATGCTTCTATTAAAGCCATTGGACTATGACTTGACAGTGTCTCTTCAGGGAATCTTTCAGGCTATTCTGTTGATTTAATGCACAATATTGGTTTCTTGAGTGTAGTTAATGCCAATTTGCAAATAGAAATTGCATGACATCCTGGTCCATGTAAGCAGAGTAACAACAGGTACTCAAGAAACTTGCTCATTGTTTGACTCTCTGGCCTGTTTTTCTGAGGTGTGAAAATCTCCACATTATGATAATGCATGTTACCTCTCTTCTATCATTACTGAGATGGAAACTGCATCAACTGTAATGGCCTTGGTGTGCTCTTGGCTATATCTGACATGATGCCTGTGCACAGTTGTACTTCCTATGAGAAGCTGTTGGTACTGCTTACGGTTCTCAGTATGATGTCCGTCTGTGGACTGAAGCACTAAGCTCCATGCTGTGTCTTCTTTCTAGTGCTCACTGGCAGAACCCATATCTTCCATGTGCATTGCCATTACTGCTTCTGTTTAAGCTTATGTTGATTGTTTACCATCTCATTTTTGGGTGTTCATAGCAAAAATCCATTTAAAACCCTAATAAGATATGAATTGGAATATGAACATAAACAGACAACTTAAAGTTGGGGAAGAAAAGTACAGCCATTAGGATTATCTCTTGTAAGAATCTGTAACCTGGGGCCAGAGATTTAGCTCAGTCATTTCAGTGCCTGCCTAGCAAGTGCAAGGTCCTTGGTTCAATCCCCGGTAACCACATACAACTATACTGAGCATGGTGACTCACGCCTACCAGCAATCAGTACCACATACCACAATACGGGATATGGTGGCTCAGGCCTGTAGTCACAGCACCTAGGAGGCAGAGGCAGGAAGATTGCAGAGTTGGAGGTTTGCCTGGGCTACATAGTGAGCTCAAGGCCAGCCTGAACTATAAAACGAAACCCTGTCTCAGGAAAAAAAGAAAAAGAATCTGTAACCCTCTTGATTCTGAACCACTTGAAAATCTAATTAGAGCTAGAGGAGTTCTTATACACGCACATGGCAGTCATTGCTTATAATTTCAGGAATTTCTTGAATTTTGTGGTCCAAGCATGTACCTATGTGACCTGTGGACTTCCAAGGAGATCCTGTTTATGGTGCTCTTTCATTTATAGAGTACTACATAGCTGAGATGGGGAGATATCGCAGAGAGTCTATGTCCCATGGGAATATTCCCAAGGACAGGGAATTGTTACTGGCCATGTAGAGAACGGAACTTTTACACTAAGGAAGTTATGACATGACAAAGGCCGGGCCAGATCCATGCCGAAATGTTTCCCAAAGCTTAGACAAATGTCTAAACTACTGGCCTTGGGGATTTATTTGCTGAACAGTAGCAATAGGACAGCGTGCTTGAATCACAGCAGAAGTGGTGAGTGGCCATACAAAATAGTGCTGACCAAGGAAGCATCTTTCTTCTCCTGTCTTAACACTCGCAGACCAAGGCTTTTCCTTCTCTGCTGGTCCCAGTATTCTCAAGTCAACCCTAAGGATGTGTTACCTTCCTATCTTTTAAAATGCAGTGTTTAAGTTGAAAAGGAGAGCAGCTTTTGCTTCTTGGTTTTAGCATAGAATCAAATGCGTTAGCATGGTGGGAATGTTACAAAATTTCAAGAGACAAGAGGGACCAATGAGAATGAGGAGATTTAACCAGGCTTAATAACCTTAAATCAAGTTTAAGGAAGCGTCCCAAGGAAGGGTGTTGAACAAAGAAATGTTTTATCTTTCATACATTTTGTCAAAGGGGGCTGCTTTTTCTAATGATGAAGTTCACCAGAATAGGATAAGGGCAGACAAATTTGCCATAAGCTTCATTAATAGGACATAGTTGCCACTTTTATCTGAGCCAGAACAAGGAGTCATGGCTGTGGGAATATCAGGAGTAATCGAGATGGGGTGAACTGCCCAGGGCTAGGTAGAACTTGCTTTTCTTTAAGTGTTGTTTCAGACAGATGAATTTGGATGCTAGACAGAAATAGTTTTAAAATGGTCCTTACCATGTACTATCTGGCATTGACTATTATCATGGAACACCTTTGAACCTTCAGGTTTTTAAATGGAGGTTGGGAAATTATTTAGTATACAAAAGTTTCCCAGTTTTCTTATGTAATTTTTTTCTTCCCTTTGTGAAGAGTTTGGATGGCTTGCTAATGTCAAGGAAAAGAACTGGTTCATTCATTCATTCATTCATTCATTCATTTACTTGTTTGCCTATTAATTTACCCCTTCATGTATTCACTCTGTCCTATAAACAGTCTTTCAACACCTTCGTTACATTAAGTGCTCAGCAGAAATGAATAGTTACAGTTTTTACCCTCAAAGAAATTACAGCCTGAAAACACAACACATTCACAGGTAAGTCACCTCTCCTGGGATTCAATGGTTTTCTGAAGATGCCAGAGCTGGGTTTGCCAACTTAATGTCGGCTCCCTTTGGGAGGCCCCTACTAGATGGTACAGTTAAGTTTTGCAAGGAAAAAAAGAAGAAATTTACTTTTAAAGTATGTAGCATTACTCTCACATAGATAGGAAAAAGGCATATAGTGTACTGGAAGCTTGGGGCAGGGAATGGCTGTGTTTTGTCAACTATTCCAATCCACACGATTAAATAAGCACTTGAGCAATAGCAAAGCAAAATTAGTGGTTTAGCTGCATTACTTCTGGCTTTAAATAAATGAATTGATTTTAATTTGTCTAAAAGGCTACTTAATATCTTAGGAATGTAACCTATGATAAGAATGCTCGATGAAAATAGTATAATGTAACCTATGATAAGAATGCTCGATGAAAATAGTAACTATTCCTGATTTTTGACCTCAAAAATTCTTTCAGTTGAAAAGGGATTCTTTTCATTTAAGTAGTTCCTGCTAGGTATTTAGTTATAAATGGAAGAATATTAATTTAATCTTTATAGGTTTCCTTTACTCTATGTTATTTCTTTAGGCATCTAACTTTAAAGAAATGATATATGTTCCAGGGAGAGTAGAGCACAGTATTTTTGTGACTGGTTATCATTAAACATATTTTTTCTTTAAAAATGAAAGTCCCATGAGTACATTTTTCAAGTTTGAAATGTTAATAGAAGGAATTGCTTGCATTTGAAATGAGAAAATTACAGTGACCAGTAAGGGCTGCCCCAG
>PVIC010018042.1:16314-32165 GCA_004025085.1 Thryonomys swinderianus
TTTGGGTTTTTTTTTTTTTTTTTTTTGCTTTTGAGACAGGGTCTCGCTTTGTAGTTCAGGCTGGCCCTGAGCTCACTATGGTGCCCAGGCAAGTTGCCGCGAACTCAGCAATCCTCCTGTCTCTGCCTCCCGAGTGCTGGGATGACAGGCGTAAGCCACCACGTCCGGCATTGTGGTATGCGGTGTTGATTGTTGGTGGGTGTGTCTCCACGCCCAGCATTATATGTGGTTTCCGGGGATCGAACTCAGGACCTTGCGCTTGCGAGGCAGGCACCGGAACCACTGAGCTAACCCACCGGCCCGGAAATTAGAGTTTTAAGAATTTGTAGGCTTTTTGTTCTGGACGAAGAAATATTTTACCAATTTGCTAAATAGTTCTCCCAGCTCAAGGTCTCAGAGATCACTTATCTTTTCTCACTAATGCTTGATGGAGTTCTTGTTTTTTCCTCTTTAGATAATAGAACACTTTGTAATCTAGGAAAACACATATTTTTTTTTTTTTGTGGTGGTTATTGAGAAGATAGAACATCTACACTTGGCAAGAGAAAGCAATTTAAAATTCTAAAAAGAATTTTTTTCTTGATGCAGCCAATTTGAAGAGAGGATCTTTATACTAAATGCAAACAGTTGACAGTGCCAGGAAGCATGATGGATGCATCTTTCCCACTGTAATTGCTGCTGCTACTGTTGCTACTGCCACTGTTGCTATTGTTGCTGATGCTGCTGTTGCTGCTATTTAGAATAAAAGCTATTCTGGTCACTTTTCAACTTCCCTGTTTAGAATAAAAGATTTAATACCTATGCACTCAGATTTGAAGTAACATATTAGAAAAAGCAGTTTACCCTCAGTGGGGGGCTGACTGATTTATAGTAACTCAAATATTTTTTAATAAGTATATAGTGTTCAAACACAAATACCTAATGCAACAAAGCATATGGTTCCTGTTTGCCAACTGAGCAAAATAGTCACTAATACACGGTATTACCCAAGAACTCCTAATGTGCTTTGAAACTACATTTCTGGATTTATCAGATTTTACTATTCATCTTTTTTTTTTTTGAGACAGGGTCTCGCTTTGTAGTTCAGGCTCACTATGTAGCCCAGGCAAGCAGCCGCGAACTCAGCAATCCTCCTGTCTCTGCCTCCCGAGTACTGGGATTACAGGCGTGAGCCACCAAGCCCAGCACTGTGGTATGTGGTATTGAATTGCTGGTGGGCGTGAGTCACCACGCCCAGCATTCTATGTGGTCACTGGGATCGAACTCAGGACCTTGAGCTTGCGAGGCAGGCGCTGGAACCACTGAGCTAAATCTCCGGCCCTACTATTTATCTTTGATTCCTGCTTTTTTGCTCCATCCAAGGAGTAGAAATACACAGAGATACACAGACAGACAGATAGAAATACCAATGTGAGATTTTCTCTGTTGTTCCTCTCCTCTCTTGACTGACAGTTTCTCTCTGCAAAGTAAAGCCCATTGTTCTCGCTTTCTTTGGTAGTGTTGGATTTTTATAAAGAATGACTCTTGTCTCATAAAGCCATGTACAGAATGTTCACAGCAAGCTGTAGGAATTAGCTGGGAGGAGGAGCTCTGGGTTTAAGAGCAGGAAGCCTCCCTTCCGACAGGAACCAGCCCCTGAGACTTCTCCCCAGGCCCACAGCCACATGATGATCAGGATCCAGAACCTGGAGACAGTGCAATTCCTCACTCCCTTACAGCATCTAGTGAGGGCTCAACAATTCAGTTTATGAAAAGTGCTTTTATAGCCCATAAACTGTACTGTCAACCAAAGTTTCCTCAAGTGCATGAAGTAAAACTGCTGGTACAAACAATAGTGCATTAAGAAAGAGAAGAGATTTTAGAATGTAAATTGAACTTCAAAACATTTCAAAGATGAAAAATATGTTTGTGCGTAAATGTTACAGTAGGGTTGAAAACGTTTCTTCACCTGTATTCATTTTAGAGAGGAAACTGTTAAGAGCTCCTTAATGGGTACTTGGTGACAAATAGGAGGTCCTAAGTCACCTAGGTGTGTGTGGGTGGACTTGGCAATGGGACAGAGCTCTTTGGTTCCTGCAGAGAAAGTCAAGTGATGGGAGAGAAGGAAAAACTCACGGCTGTGAAGCCACAGAGGTGGTAAAACCCTGGCTCCCTGCTGTGCTGTAACACTCTGTATCATTAGTAATTCTGAAACAGTTCTTATGGACCTGGTGAATTGAGCATAATCATCCAGCATCTTGCCCAGGAGGGAGGGAACAGAAGGATTTAGAAGCCAGGTGTAGTTGCCAGATGTGGTGGCTCACGCCTGTAATCCCAGCACTCGGGAGGCAGAGACAGGAGGACTGCTGAGTTCGAGGCTTGCCTGGGCTACATAGTGAGCTCAGAGCCAGCTTGAACTATAAAGCGAGACCCTGTCTTAAAAAAAAAAAAAAAAAAAAAAAAAAGCCAGGTGTAGTCATGGACCATGCAAGTGAAATTCAGGTCAAGACTTACTAGCTTTCTCAAGGCAGCTGACCACTGGCTAATGCTACAAACTGAACTTGCCATCTTTCTACCTACACTAGCTCTCCTCCCACTTTAAGTGCCATAGCATTTCATTTTTTCTTCTTATGACTCACAGGTAGCCAGTACTCAAGCTCTGGCCTATTTTTAATTCAACTATCAGCAGAAGTTACATAGAATATGTACAAAGCAGTCTTTTCTAACCTTAACTTTTTTCTAACCAATTTAAGTTGGCTTCAGGGAGCTGAGCTGTGTTTAACATTAAGAATTATTAAATACAACTGAATAATGATCTTACTGGAACCTTAGCTGTTTCAAAGCTATTGTTGTCCTTTTGTGCACAATTATAGATATCCTGCTCACTATTTATTTAGGCCAAGTCATCTCATTTTAATGGGTAGCTGTTAGATTTGCCTCCAGGGAAGGTTTTTGTTTTATTTACACATGCTGCAGCGAGACCAATGTGGCTGTGCAGGTTAAGGGTGATTAATGATGGAGTTTCCAGGGCACAGGGAGCCCCAGCAGAATACTCCAAGTTCTGCACAGGAGTTCAATATCCCCTCAAGGTGGTTTGTAGATTTAACAACAGCCTGGTTTTTACCAGTTGTTAGAGCTTGTTATTGAAGTTTGCTTACTTTGGTAGCAGATAGTCTGCTTGTCATCAGGGCTTTGTTTATTGCCTTTGTTTTAATTAGGCTACCCAGAGGAGAAAAAGGATTAAACAGGATGTTCAGAAACCATAAGTCAACAAGTACCTAGTCTGTAATTTCACCAGTAAGTTTAATAATAAAGGTAGTCATAGCATGGAGCAGAGCCAGGCCTTTCCTGTCTGCTGATTATCCTTTCTCTACCTCCAGAGGAATTTGCCACCAAGATGTTAATGGCCCTGCCACATCTTCCTATTAGTTATAAAGTAGAAAGGTGTGACATTGGTCATTAGAGTTGTTATGTGTTATCATGTAAAGACATTTGCAAACAACATTTTGATCAGTATAGACTACTCAGATCTTGGTTCAAGTTGGGTTTTTATTTTGTAGTTTTGGTTTTCTAGCAGTGGTCAAATTAGATGGAGGTAGGAGGGGATGTTTTAGAGGGAAAAGCAAGAGAATGGCATGCACGAAATGTTGAAGGGGGTATATCTTAGTTGAGGGCATTGAATGGGGGAGCAACAGAAACTTGAAAACCTCGTGGGACCCAGAAGGAGTCAGTGACACAAACATTCGGAGTTCAGATCCTTAGTCACTGAGGCAGTACCAGAGTCAGTGAAAGAGATAGGTGTCCATGCAGACAGACCTTGTGAGCTGGTCCAAAGGGCCGGGTCATCCCATAGCACAGTGACAGGATGGAGCCCAGAAGGAGGTCTGAGAAACATGGGTCATCCCTCAGGGTACCGCAGCAGGACATGGCATCTATGCTGAGACTTGGGCCTCTGATGCACTAGTGGCCAAGGGCGGTTGGCCACTTTAAAGACCCAAAAACAAATGTAGCAGAGGCTTATGGGAATGTGGAGGGCAGAGTGGAGGCTTCCTGGGGGCTGTTGGTGTCTTGAGATGACAGAACCTCAGGAAAATGTGCAGGTGGTCAGGGAGGAACTGGGGTACCAGTTAAATGCTGACTTTGCCTAGGCACTCCTCTCTGCATTCTGCCTCCTGGTTGACTTGTTCCCTTGAGACACCATGACTTCTCCAGAGCAGGGGCTGGGAGGAACTGGGGTACCAGTTAAATGCTGACTTTGCCTAGGCACTCCTCTCTGCATTCTGCCTCCTGGTTGACTTGTTCCCTCGAGACACCATGACTTCTCCAGAGCAGGGGCTGATCTTATTTTCCTTTGTTCCCTCTTCCTCTAGCACAGTAGCTGGCATGGGGAAGATTTAGGAAATCTGATCGAATGAATTCAATCAAGGAGGCCACAAACCAGAAGAAGCAGTTGCTACAATTAAGGGAAAACAAGTGTCTAGACAGAGTTAAAGCTGAGCATGTTCATAATTGCCTTACCCCCTTGGGTGCCATTTTTGCTCTAAATTTACCATAGAGTCTGGGATATGGCTACTCTTATGTGCACTGAATAGCCTCCCGTGTAGTTTGAGGAGCTGTAATAAGTAGAAATATGATCAGTAGTTACAATTATTGGCTTTTTATGGTGCTGGATATTGAACACAGGACCTTGTAGCTGCTGAGCGTGAGCTCTACCACAGAGTTAGAGTCCTGGCCTTTTTGGAGTGACTCAGAAGAAGTACAAAACTGAAACACATGGTTGTATCAGGTAACAGTTTACATAGTAATCCACCACACAATTGAGTGGCTTAAAGAATCAACAGTTATTTTCCATGCTAATATGGGTTTGCAAGTGGCCTTCTATATCTTGGGCTGGCTCAGTTGGGACTATCTGGTCTAAAATGGCTTCACACACATATGTGGCCCATTGGCTGGTCTGGGAGAAGGGGGTGGAGCTGGGACATATTGTTGCCATCCCCTGTGGTATTCTGTGGTTCAGCCCATCAGGACTTTTGAAAGGCAATTTCAAGGTTTCAAATCTCTGCACTTGCTATTGTTCCATTGCCCAAATGAGCTAACAGTCATGTTTAGACTCAAGAGGAAGAGAAATGGAGTCGCAACTGTTGGTTGGAGAAACTGTAAAAACCACATTAAGATGAAATGTGTGTGTAAGAAGCAGCAGGGGCCACTTGCAATTTGCCACAGTAATTTCTCATAGTTTATGTTTTCTATAGATTTGTAAGGATCATTAGAGAAGAGCTAAGATTAGGAGATATGAAGGCACAAACCCTATAGGAAGCAAATTAATAATACAAAAAAATCATGTTACCTGTAGTGTGAGAAGCACAGTTTATGACTCAGCTTTGTTAAGCACAAGAGTTGTCTTAATGCATCAGCTGTTTCTGTAATTTCACACAAATTAGCTCATATCTGCCAGCCTTTTCCATTCTTTTCTCTGTCTGTGATTTTCTTGTCTTTCCTCTGTTCTTTAGAACTGAGTCGTGAAGACCTGTCCACACTTAAGGAGAGGAGAGTGAAGTTCTATCTCCCACAGAGGTCTGCACGTTATATAAAATTCTCTAAGAAATCATTTCTCTTCCTCTTTTTAAAAAAAATCTGAAAGTCTCCTAAGTCTTCCATTTTTCTTTTCAGATATTAATTATCTGACTTTCTCTGTTCTGTTTAACCTATATGGATTTATGATTCTTATAAGTGAAAATTATCTTCATACTAAAGAAACTACTTATATATTTTTTTCTCTCTTTTATTTTCTACTTATTGTCTTTGTTTGTTAAAACCTTACATTCCATGCTTTTAATTTACCAGTTATAATCAGGACATTGATTTTTGAGGGTATCATCTTTGGTAATAATTTATTCCTACATGAAATGATTATAAAGCTTTCTATTTAATTCTGTAGCAGAAGACATGATATTTTTAGAGACAGTTTTTAATTATTTTGGGACAACAGATAGAAACAATGTCTGTCCCTGGTCCGTTTCTTTCTAGGATTATCCTCTGCCTAAGGCAAGGTTGATAAGTTTACCACATAGAGATCACTGTCTCAATCAGAATATAGTGCTCAATACTGGGGAATCAAGTAAGGTATCATTTCTTCTTGCATTTTTTGTTCATGGTTTTAATTTTTTTTTTTTTTTTTTTTGGTGGTACTGGGGGTTGAACTAGGCCCTTGTGCTTTCAAGGTAGGTGCAGTAACACTTGAGCTAAATCCCCGGCCCCATGGTCTTAATTTTGAAGCCCATGTTTCCATCATGTCCTCAGAAGTCACGTGTACAGAGGGTATCAGGTAGGAGAGAATGGGATTACTATAGGAAGAATTGGTGTTGAAGGGGCTGCAGCCAGTAGTGAGGAAACCCTTAAGTTGGTACATGTTGTAGACACCAAGATACAAAATATTGAAGATAGTTGGATGGAAGTTTGTACAAGTTAAAGGAAACTTGAGGAAAAAAAAGTGAGATAAATTGAAAAGAGCTTAGGATCCTACTAGGATGAAGGCACAGAAGATCAAGATTCTATAGGGAAAGGATAGAGACAGAAATTAGGACTCTGTGCAGGCTCCGTGGTCTGTTTAGACATTGATTATGCCCTGCAGTGGGCCAGTATACTGTATGAAGACTGTATATACTGTTTAGAAACACTTCACTTTCCCCCAGTCATCATTAGACACAGTTGGTTATGAGAGATCCTTTCTTCATTACTTTGAAGATAGCAAATACACTGTATCAGTTTGCAGAGTCTGTGTCTGCCTCCAGAAATATGAAGAGTTTGTGATCCATGTGGTGTGTAAACAGATTGGGAAGGGAGCCCTGAGCAGTAGAGTTGTCTTTGACAGTTGTAAACTGCCAATAAATTGTGTGGGTGGCTGGGTGTGAATGCACACTGGAATTTTTGTTTCTTTACATTTCCTGTACGTTCATGCTACTGATGGATTCATAAAAACATCAGTTTTTATTGTGTTTAATAAAATTATCAAAACACTGTTAGACAAAACTCGAGTTACTGATTTCCTACTTTTACCCAAACCCTGCCTGCCCCCAGCTGGAAAGTCAAAGACAACAGAGAAGTTGCTTTTAAGAAAAGTGTATTTTAACATCAGTTTCTGACTCAACCTGGCTTTTCTTTTTTCCCCAGAAAATGTCTGTTAGGTTAGAAATCTGCTAAGCAATAGTCTGCACCAAACAAAGCAGCCTGAGGCAGCCAGTCCCTAGGGATAGGTCTGCAGCTTCAGGTCACACCATTTGATGGTGTCACCAGAGGCCAGAGCTGACAGAGGTCAGCTGGATTGCTCTTTGTGCTGGATGGTCATGGCCTGCCCCTTGGTGGTTTCCAGAGAGTTTTCCATGAGTGATTCTTACTATACTAAGATTCTCTCTCTATTCAGGTGAAAGTATTCTGAGTTCTTCTCACCCACACAAAAGGCACTGAAATCCTATTCATTGGCAAGATCTTGGTGTGAAAAAAGAAAGAAAGAAATCCAGGGATTGGAGCTTCCCTTCAGGCTTGTTTTCAGTGGCAGCTGGTCTCATAGAGTGTAGGGGAAGGATGAGGCCCAGGCAGGGCAGATGGGTTCTCAGAGAATATGGATGCCAAGCTATCATAATTGTAAAGCATATTTTTTCATGACAGCATTAATTCCTTGACTGGGCCCATGAGCCTTGGCACTGGCAGCTGGGAATGGCTCTCTGGGGCTGTCACATGAGCCCTGTTACCGGGAAACCCAGACTGTCTCATCTTCTCTTTCAGATGGGCACACATTGGGTTCTGCTGAGGAACTTCAAGTTCATGGGGATGTGTATGTTTTTCACCTTCCATCTGAGCCTCCCACAAAGACATTTCGGCTGTCAGGTAAGGCTGAACTGAGTTTGAAATGGATCAAGAAGCTCATTTCAAAAAGTACTTACTGAATTCCTGACATCACTTGGAAGTGAGTGAGAAACATTGATCTGGGGTGTGTGTGTGTGTGTGTGTGTATAAGCGTGACTTTGTGGGTTCTCAGATTATATGAAATTGCATTTATAGACAATTTCAGCTTTGAAAGAGTTCACTGTTCCAGCTTTCTGGGGAGATGTATTGATAAAACTTGTGACAATATTATTTCTACATTGTACAGGATTTATGCAGGAAGTATGATCATACAGGTCATATTTCTAAATGGAACTCATTCTTTGATGACCATACACTTTGCTTGGGTATGGCTGAATTGTTAGAAAAGTATGCCTTAAATTAAATGATCACAAATATGTAAAGTATTGTGTACTGTGTGAGCATTCAGAATATTAATATCTAGTTCTTTTACAGTTATAACTATTTTGGTTACAAATGTAAAGACAAAGAATAGAATTTACTGTCAACATATGTAGGTATTCTTTGTGCATACTTGAATGAGGAGTTGAACAATCAGGTCACAAGAAGATAGGTCACACTTTCAGGGCATGTGAAAAGAAGTTGAGTATCTCTAGAATGTTTTACCACCCATTATTGCTTCCATTTCTTCCTGCTTGTCTCTTTTTTCTTTTCTCCCTTCTTGTTTAATACTCAGTCACCGAATCAGATGCCTGCATATCGTGGGTCACATGACAACAATAACATCTGATGTTCTCATTTCTTCGTTCCCAATGCAAAATTGTCTAAATTTAAAAGTTCCAGGGAACAGATATATTAGTCCATCTGGATCAGGTGTCCAATCATAAAGCAGTTAACAAAGGATATGACAGTAGGTAATAAAGGGGTGCATTTGGGTCGTTCATCTTCCCTTGAATGTGGCCAGGAGGCCAGAATTGGACAGGACTCAGAAAACCCAATGAACAAAAAAGTTGTTATGGAAAACAGTTTCCACGAGCAGGTGAAGTATGCAAGGAACTGATATCATAGATGCTTCTTGTTATTAAAAATAGTTGAGATGTGGGCCCCATGATAGCATCAGAATCTTTTCTGTGACCCTACTCATTACATGTCATATCCTGTACATTGTGCTATGAATTCATAACATTTTCTTAAATATTACACCATAGGAAGACATGTTATGGTAGCTTTAAGTCTTTCTGTAACCCTCTAATGTTATGTACAGTTTCACATAAATAAATGCATGAGGCTGAAACACTTCCATGGAAGTAAAATGAGCATTTTCCATTTTATGTTTTGGAAGTGATGTGAAGGGGGTTGGGCAGAGTTACAGGAGCTGAGAAGGAAACAGAATAAGGAAAACAAAGTTGCCTAGGATCAGGAACACAATTCTGGAAATAAAAGGAGCTCACTTGAAAACGACACAAGTATGTCTCCTGGTAAAGTGTAGAAGCACAAAGGATGAATAAAGGGACAAGTCTGTAGGAAGAAATAGTATTTAATTATACTGTGAGCAACAGTATAAAACCTGTGAGCTATAAACAGTGGAGCAAACGCTGAGAGGATTGCATCACAACAGCTTTCTCCGTCAAAATGTGTTTATTTCTTGGGGTGAAAGGAAAATTCTATGCATAGCTTATATAAGACAAATGCTAGGGAAGTGTTTTTCAGCATCCCATTAATAAGAACAGACACCTCAGGACACAGACAGATGACAAGAAAAAGAGCCACTAGATGTTAACAGAATTTACCTGCTTGCTCACTTGTCAATTTACCTAGGAAGGTAAATGCAAAATATATTCTCCTGGGGAAATTATTTACCCTTTGCATTTGAACATTATCAGAATATGTACCTTGTCTTTTCTTACCAAGACAAGAGCTACTTCACTGGTGCAGAAATATGGCGACTATCACCTTCATCGAACCACCAATCTCTACCACTAGGTAATGGGACACTGAAATTGTGTGCCTCCCAGTCTGGTGCTCAGTCTCACTGGTATAGTGCATTGTTAAAATGTGTAATCTAAGTTTCTTCATAAGGTTAAAACCAGACAAGTCTACACTATGGGATATTTTATAGACAACAAAATGTCAACTCATGAAATATTTACAAACAAACCAAGAGAATTCTTCAGATAGTACATCTAATTATAATGCATGGTCATAAATTGCTCCAGGACTGAAAAATTCTTCAAAACAAGGACACTTTGAGAACAATTATATTACAAGGCTTGGATATTTGGTATTACTTCATCAATTCTAACTTTCTTAACAGTGATATTGATATTCTGGTTGAATAAGAAAATACCTACAAACAATGAATGCTCAAGTATTTAGGGTTATTGTCATCTATACAGATTATTTTCAAATAAGTCAGGAAAGATTAATATGTAGTAGAATATGTAGTATGTATGCATCTTTATGAAAGACAATGAGGAGAAAAAAGAAAGCATATGTGTTAGTTTTCCATTACTGCTTCAAACACCCTTATAATCAACTTGTAAAGAGAAATGGTGTTTTTGATCTATAGCTTTAGAGTTTCTAGGTCGTGATGATTGAACCCATTGATTTTGGGTCTATGATGAAGCATCTTGTCACAGTGGGAGCCTGTAGTGCAGAAGCAGTACTCTCCCCCTGATGGGGAAAGGAGGGAGAGGGAAGCAAAGGAAACAAGACCTCTTTGTCCCCTTGAAGGGCAAGCCCTCGGTGACCTGAAGACCTCCCACTAAGCCCCCTCTTAAGGCTCCATCATCTTCCAGTGGCACCACCTGTGGAAATAAGCCTGTAATGTAGGAGGAACAAGGGGCCTTGTAGGCTGGGAAAAGAGGACAAAGGTCTCATTGAGCTTTGTTAAAAGTTAATGGAGAGACTTATTAAGGGCGATTAAAGAGATTTCCTAGAAGTGCTTCTTTCTCTGCAGATTAGACATAAGCAAATAGACAAAGGCAGCTAGACTTGAGCACTCAGAAAGACAAAGGCAAAGAAACTAAACTCGGAAAGTTCCTTATAGCAAGATTAACATAAGAACCTCAACTGTCCTTAGATCTGAACAACTTTCCTATAAGCCTGCTCCACAAACTGACAGGGAAAAGTCAAAAGGCTGGAAGAAATCTGAAGGGAGACTAAAGACAGCCAGGGAGCCAATCAGATTCTGGAGCCTACACAGGGAGAAGAAATCCAATACAAGGAGGTGTAGAAAAAATTTCCGCCAAAGTTCAGTATTCCCCTTTCAATACCCACCAATTGTCCAGAGTAGCTGTTTGCTTTTTCCCTCCCCGTCTCTCTCTCTCTCTACTTTCTCCTCTTTCTCTATATATATTTTTTCTTTTTCTTTCCTACCTTCAAAGAAATTTTCTTCTTTTTCTTTAAACTCAGGTTAATTCTTTATGGTCCTGGCTTTAGGACTGCCAGGAGCTGAAAGTTCCAGCAGACCAGTGACATGGTGTGGCATGGCATGGCCTGGCATGGTGTGGCAGGGTGTTGCCCTACCAAGGTGTTATAGTGACACATAGACCTTAAAATAGCAATGTGTGTGGTCTAGTGTTAAATAGCCGTGGGTCTAGGTGAAAGAGATAGGTGGTTATGGTAACAACCTCTCAACCTTTCTGATTGGCTGACCATTTTTTGAAATAAAAGTTTCAGGAAAAAAGGTAACACATTTGTAAGGGGAATTTAATTTTGAAAATCTGTGATATGAGATAGCTATGAGCACGGAAGTATGAAAGTACCTCAAAGTTGCCTCTTCTAAATTGGGGGAGAGATGATAGGAGAGACTAAGGAAACATTTTCCATGTCTTTTTTTCTTTTTTTGGATGTGTTGGCGAGATTAATGAAGGTGATTAATAAAGATTAATGAAGGACTTCCTCAGAGAGGAAAGCATTGCACATCTTATTGGAAAAATGTTTTCGGATAATAGGAGAGAAATGTGTCTGATTTTAAATTCTGAAAAACAACATCATTAGAAGAATTTAAAAAATGATAATTCTAAGTGAGTTGTAGGCTATCTTCATAATGTCACATTTTAGGCAAATATGGGAAATGATATTTGATGTCAAAAGCTGGAAAAATGATAAATATAAAACAAGATGAAAATAATAAGCTAAAAGAATTGAACTGAGTGTTAATATGAGCTAAAGAAAACCTATAATCCTCTATTATGCATCCACAATTTGGACAAAATAAAGCCTATGGATAAAGTCCTATACCAGGTAGGGACCAATTCGATACCACATTATCGCATATTGTCTTGAGAATCCAGAAGACAATGCAGAATGATTACCTTTTCCTTTCAGTCCAAGTGGATTTGCCTGAATTTGAATCTTTTTCTGCTCTTCTATTTTTAACTCTTAGGAATGATCCTCCTAATGCTACCCTCAGGGGCCGACTCTGCCCCAAGCTGCATCCTCAGGATCAACTATACCGTGTGCAGGTCTAGTGAAAATGAAAATGCAGGGCTTTTCATTTAAAAATGATGGAAATGACTCAGGATTTCAAGATGGCAGAAGCAGAGCGCTCAGCCTGGTGACTGTTCCCTCTGAGCATAGCTTGACTGACTACTCAGTCTCAGGCCCATGAAACCGGGACACCTCTGGCATTCATATGCCTCCCGGAGCCTGTGGGGTCTTTCTGTGTGTCTTGGGAAGAGCTTGTGGCTCTGCGAAAGCAACCCAGGCAGGAGATGAATCTTTCCCTGGCCAACACTGGCCATGTTGCCTCCTATAGGTCTCTCGTACTCCAATGTTGTCAGTATCACTTTACAGAAAGCTTTCCTCACCACTTTCCCGGGTCTACAGGAGGAGAGAAGGCAACAAGGCGTAATCATTTTCTTTGCCATAAATTGTGATAGTGACTGGAGACTAAACGACCTAGGATTGGAAATGTTACATACTCTACTTTCTCCCTTTATGGGACAAATAGGGCTAATTAGCAGAACCCTGATGGATCTATCTAGAATGTGTGGGTGATGATGTGTTGTGCTACTACAAGGAGATTTTATTTAGATTTCAGCAGGTGCTCAGTGATGTGAAGAAAGTGTCATTCAGGTTTACACAACAATTTTATGTCGATTGCCTTTTCACTGATCAGAGATATTCTATAAAACGAAGCCAATGATCTGATTGCATTATTTATTGTGTACACACTTCACTCTTGAAACAGTCAGTTATTCAGAGCCATCACAGAAAAAATTGCTGGCAAAATCTCAGTATGACAAATTGACAATCAGAATTCTGGCTGATACTGCCTCCCTGTAGCTGCTCAAATACTTACTTCAGTGAATGGGAAAATGTTTCGAGGTGTGACAGCTGCTCCGAGGTTGAATCCCTGGGAAGGACACCGTTCTGCCCGTGAGGTGCCGGGCGTCTTTCTTTCCCAGGACTTGTTGCTGTCGCTCTGATGGCCCAGCGTGTGGGCATGGTGCAGATCACGGGCGGAATGGGTTTTGTGGCAGAGGAGGTCTTCCCAGATCCAGCCTGGCCTGGGGGTGGTAGAGTGTAACACAGAAGTGTGGGTTTCGGTGTTGTAGGAGATTGGCTCAGTCGGTTAACAACCATGTTTCTCCTTATTTTAAAAACAGCAAAGAATTTGCCCAAGAATCCAAATATGATAGAAAATTATATAACGTGATAGAAACAATAGAAAAATACAACCAAAAGCAAAAATCTCCTGCCCTCAACTGTTCTTAATGCATAGAGACAACAGTCTTAAGTATTTCTGTTTATTTCTAATGAGCAGCTTTGGAACCAGAAGTGCTATTTACATTTAGGTATCTATTTGACAATTTTAAATATAGTTTATTGATTAGTCTGCAAAACCAACTACTTCCTCTAATTGTTACAATTTTATTATTTTAGCTCAACTTTACATAGGCCTCTGGCTTGTACAGTGGAAATCAACATAAATGCCTACATACCTTGTAGTCTTGTAGGAATTAATCGGGTCAGCCTGTGTTAAGCATGTAGCTCAGTGCCTGGCACAGAGAGTGTGCAGATGAGCACCAGGATGTGACAGCTCCAGGCCTGGATGCACCTGCCCTGTCCTCTCCCTCCTCTTTGCTGCCCTGCCCTGTCCAAGGATGCTAGCCTTGGGGCTGGCCAGTGGGAGGGACCGACGGTAGGAGACGGAAGGAGGAGAGATCGGGGTAGGTAAACTCTTTCTATTCCACTGCAGATGATATTTCTGAGTGTTCCATGTTTGCAGTTTTGAAAGTTATGCCTATTCCAGTTCCAGATTCTTCTGTGTGACTCCACACTCCTAGACTCCAGTAGCAGTGCCTCCTCTTTGTCTAAGTGGCAGTGGCTGCCTGAGCTTGCTAATGTGTTATTCGCCTTATTTTTCTTGGTTGAATGCTTAGTCTCCTCTGTCTCTCACAAAACTATTCCCTGTATTAAAAGATCTCTGTAGTAATTTTTTAAAATTGCAGAATCTTTTTTTTTTCCTGGTTGGATGCCATTAGATAAAGTATTAGGAGTGCAAACCTTTATACTGGTTTTGTAGTCAGGGTTTGCAAGGACATAGATTTACTACAGGGCATATAATTTATAGGATTATTTTATAATACCCGAAATTCAAATGCAGAAGACTATAAGAGGTCTATTTGTGTGCCAAAAAAATCTAGCCAGAGCCCTGGATCTATAGCAGTTTCCAGCACGAGTCCAGCCAAAAGTCTAAAGCTTGTAATAATGTCTTATGCAAACCTGTACCAAGGATCCGCAATAGGAAGGGCCAGAGGCCAGGGGTAGAAGCTAGAAAGATTGTGCCAGTAGGTGGAGGATCGATGCCACCAGAATGAGGGAGGCACGGATCCTGCATGGAGCCAGGAAGTGAGGCTCAAGTCAAAGACCAGAGCTTCCCTGAATAGACTTGCAGCCACCTCTGTGACAGTGAAGACCCTGAGCTTCTAAAATGAGAGAACAGTGGAGTTTCTAACAGGAAAAACAGCTTCCACAAGCTTCTCCAGGAAAAAAATCAACAGCATGCAATCTTCCCCTTCCATCCTCCTTTTACAACATTGGCAACAATCCTCGGGTGGGTTTTCCAGGCTCAGAACTATTCACTTCAACGGGGTGTTGCCACTTAATCATGACTGGCTTTGTTTCTGTTTCCTTCGGCCTCTCAGCCCCATTGCTCCATTCTTTCAAGTGTGCACAATGGTGGGTGTGATTGGCAAGTCTGGCAGGAGTAATGATAATGTTGTTCATTCTTCTTCTTCCTCTTGGTTCTTTGGTGGTCTGTCTGCCTGTACAGAGCATGTGTTTTATAACATCCTCTGCTCTCCTAAAAGCTCGCAACTCCCAGGGTGACGCTCAAAATGGTCCTGCTTTAACAGGGTCAATACACCTTCTTCGTCCTGGGAAAGAGTAGTGAATCTTGTTTGGCTGGAAATCTAGTTCAGATTTTCTTTTTAATATATTTTAATTAGTGTATGTTTATATTACACAATGGTGATATTCATTTCAGGAAATTTGTGTACTTATATTATACCTTGTTCATTTTCAATCTAACCCCTTCTCTTGATCCCTTGACCTATCATCAAAAACTTATCTTTTAGTTTTCTGCCATCATTCCCTTATTTTATTATTTACTTATATTTTAAGTTTCTCATAGAAAAGAAAGCATGCAATATTTAACTTCTGTGTCTAACTTATTTTAAGTTATATGGTCTGAACTTTCATCTATAGTTTTATGGCTGAATAATATTCCATTGTGAATATAGTCCACATTTGTCCATTTGTTGATAAACATCTGGGCTGTTTTGATGACTTAACTATTATGAATTGTGATGCAGTAATCATGAGTGTGCTTGTATTACTATAGAATGGTGTCCTTTATTGTTTTGGGAAAATACTTAGGAGAGGTATAACTAGATCAAATGTAATTTCTACTTTTAGTTTTTTGAAGAATTCTATCCTTATTTACATACTAATTGTACTAGTTCACATTCCTGTTTAACAATGTAGGAGAGTTCCTTGGATTATTGCAAACTTTTGGT
>PVIC010018043.1:0-32046 GCA_004025085.1 Thryonomys swinderianus
CCAGCTTGAGCCTGCCGCCCAGCCATTCTCCCTTTTGTGTTGGCAGATAAAGTTTTCATGAAGAACCTCAAAGAGTCATCTTTCCATGCCTCTGACTCTGGTACCTATTTTATACTTCTGTCTTCCCACCTCTCCCTTCTAACTCCTTGGGAAAGTCCTCACTCTAGTCCACCTCCATTCTTCTGGCTGCAGTCACCTGGGCGCTTCCCTCTTCCTTCTATCCTATCCCATCACTCCTTCTAAGGACTGGATTGTGCTTCAGACAGGCGGAAAGAAGGGGTTTGAGGCAGATAAGGGACGCGTGAAAAACACACTAGGCCAGCAACACTGCACGGGCCGGAGACACCGGTAACTACAGCTCCCAGCATGCCGTGGCACCCGGAAGCCCCGCCCACCACCGCGCAGTGCACTATGGAGGATGAGTCAGGGTCGGGGCACTGAGCTTTGAGCAGGCGAGAGGGAGAACTAGGACATCTCAAGGCAACGGCTCCTTGAGCTGCTTAAAGATGCAGACGGCTTGGATGACCCCAAGTGTGGGGCGGCAGCTGCTGAGATTAGGGGGCCGAAGGTCTGTACATGACAGGAAGGAACCGGACAGTGGGCCTGTGGACCAAGTCAGAACTGAATACCTTCTCCCCACAGGTTTCACCCCAGCACTGTCTTCGGGCAGCCCCGGCCTGGCCCTATCTTGCGACCCTATGCCAGTGGCACCACGCAGGTAAGCAACTGGGACTTGGGAGGACATTGTGGGGTTCCGCCTAGGCCCCACCACACTGCGGCCGGCAGGTGTCTCCCTCTTAGTCCCAGTCACCTCTTGACAGCTCTGGCCCCGAAAGTAGGGGAAAGGGCAAACTAGGGTGTCCTAGAATGAAACTAGGGTAAAAGGCATTAGATCCATCCAACTTTCATAGCCAGCTCTCTTCCTGAGCTTTCTTCGGCACACATTAAGCTCTTTTCCCTGCCTGGCTAACCACCCCTTTATCTTTACCCAGGCGGTTCTGGACAAATCAGACTCTATCTCTTCTGAAGCTTCACCCAGGGAAAAACCAGCCAATGTGGTATGACCCTGCGGTCCGGTGGGACGTATCAGGTAGACCCACCCCAGCCACCTGCTGAAACTCTCTTCTCCCTGCCCAGGAATCTAAGTCGTTTGCTGTGGGGATGTTCAAAGGCCAGCTCACCACTGATCAGGTGTTCCCATACCCATCTGGTAAAGAAAGGGACAAGTCAGCACTGGGTGGGAGGCCTCCCAACAGCCTCACCTAACCGGCCTGTCTTCCCCTCACCCAATCAGTGCTCAGCGAGGAGCAGACACAGTTTCTTAGAGAGCTGGTGGGGCCGGTGAGCCGTTTCTTTGAGGTGAGGATTGACTGACATTGTCCTTGAGGGGGCGGATGGAGCTGTTACAGGAGTTTGAAAGAAACCTAGACGTGGGGTCTTCTGCCTTCCCAGGAGGTAAACGATCCTGCCAAAAATGACACTCTGGAGCAGGTGGAAGAAACCACTTTGCAAGGCCTTAAGGAGCTTGGAGCTTTTGGTCTGCAAGTGCCCAGTGAATTGGGCGGTGTTGGCCTCTGCAACACCCAGGTGAGGGGAGTCCCCATTGGGGTATCAGTATTCCATTTGTAGCTTGGCTCTTTCAACTCCTTCCTCACCACTAGGGTCATGATCTCTTCTAGGCAACAGTATTGGGGGCCTTGGGAATGTCAGCTTTCCCAGCTGTGTACATATTCCTTCCCTCCAAACAAAACAATCTGCATACAGCCTCCTGGGACAATAGATCTTACCATTTCCCAAGTCCCTGGGAACTGCCTGACAGTAGGGTAGATCTCCCATAACCCAAGACAGACACCAGCACCCTCTGCTGTGCCCTTTTCATGGTCCCACTTCCCCTCTTCATATTCATTATGTGGGGATGACCCAGGTTAGGCCCTGCCCTCTTGCCCATACTTTCCTGCTAAGTGCAGGTCCCCATGCAGCCAGTTGCAGCCCCAGATGCCTGCTTCCCCTCCAGTACGCTCGCTTGGCAGAGATCGTGGGCATGTATGACCTTGGCGTGAGTGTTATCCTGGGGGCTCACCAGAGCATCGGTTTCAAAGGTATCCTGCTCTTTGGCACGAAGGCCCAGAAAGAAAAATACCTTCCCAAAGTGGCATCTGGTAAGGCAATTCTAAGAGATTGAAGGCTGGGGTGTCCTGATGTTGGCAAATTAGGCCAGTTGGCATTAGACCACCATATTGCTGGGTAGAGCACTTGGGGGAACTTTGGGGAGGTATCACAGTGTACCAGTGGATGTTGCCAGAAATTATTAAGGAAGAACTGCCTGGGGGATGGGACCTTTAATCCCACCAGGACTCCCAGTAAAGGAGCTCTCTCCCAACAGGGGAAGCTTTGGCGGCTTTCTGTCTAACCGAGCCCTCAAGTGGCTCAGATGCAGCCTCCATCCGAAGCTCAGCTGTGCCCAGCCCCTGCGGAAAATATTATACCCTTAATGGAAGCAAGATTTGGATCAGGCAGTGTTCCATTTCTCCTCTCTTCTCCCCCTCAGCCCAATTCCAAGCCCCACTAAGCCCTCCACACTCTGAACGCCCCCTCATTCTTCCACAGTAACGGAGGCCTGGCAGACATTTTCACAGTCTTTGCCAAGACACCAATTACAGATGCAGCCACGGGGGCTATGAAGGAGAAGATCACAGCTTTTGTGGTGGAGAGGAGCTTTGGAGGTGTTACCCAGTGAGTGGATTGAGGGAGGAAGAAGTAAAACCAAGAAGGCCAGTACTCAGTTGCAGAGCCAGTGGTTGTTAGAGATCATCCTGGGGACATACACAAAAGCCAAAGCAAGTGGGCAGCATATTCCCTTTGGGATATATATGTTTGAAATGGCCCAAAGTTTAGGCTTTAGCAACAAAATCTAACATTGTACAACAGGACCTAGGTAGACCTCTGTAATCCACATAGTATGCAGTATTCCCTGTATCCACTTACAGTGTGGAAATTGCAATTCCTCCCTATAAATGGCCTCCCTGGTGAGGCCATTTTTGCCTGTGGCAACCTGTTCATACCTGGGCTTGCTCGCCCTACTCTGTTACAGTGGGCCCCCTGAGAAGAAGATGGGGATCAAGGCCTCCAACACTGCTGAGGTGTACTTTGATGGAGTGCGGGTGCCATCGGAGAATGTGCTGGGTGAAGTGGGTGGTGGCTTCAAGGTTGCTGTGCACATTCTCAACAATGGAAGATTTGGCATGGCTGCAACCCTTGCTGGCACCATGAAAGCCATCATTGCTAAAGCAGTGAGTATACTACCTGAATTCCTAGGTAGCCTGAACAAGCTACAATGCCCCCATTTCCATATATCCCTGTTCCCTTCTTGTGGGCATTCCATACACCAGTAATCCTTCCCCTATCAGCAGCTCCACATTTAGTAGCATAGGTCCCTACCCAGCAAGGACTGAACTCTTGGTTGTGGCCAAAGCCCATCCCTCCAAAACAAGCCTAGTCCCTCTCCTAGGTGGACTGCAAAACCAGTGAGACACATGTGTGGTTTTCTAGGTGGATCATGCTGCTAATCGTACCCAGTTTGGGGACAAAATTTACAACTTTGGGCTGATCCAGGAGAAGCTGGCCCGGATGGCTATGCTGCAGTATGTGACTGAGGTAAAGGCCTACTGCACCCCTCTCCTTTGAGTCCTGTAGTTTTCCTTCCAGTCGAGTCAGACTACAACCCCCAGCAGCACCTGGGGCAGTGGGTCTCCAGCTTTACACCAATGCCCTAGGGGATGCGGGGAGGCATAGTCAGCTCAGCTTCTGAAGGGGCAAAGTGATGCTGTTCTGCTGAAGTGTTTCTCAGAGATACCAGAAGTTAATTTCATTCCTATCCCAACCCCTCACCTATACCCCTTTTTCAACAATTCCAGTATATGCAAGCCCCTATGACTCAGAAGATCAGATACTTAGATATGCCTGACCTGACCATAGTTAGAAGGTGAATGCAGAGGTCCTGGGAAGGAGGGACCTCATTGAGGGCAAGTCTGATGCAGCCTTTTCAATCTTCCTTCCCTCATCCCAACTATGCCACCTCAGTCAATGGCTTACATGTTGAGTGCCAACATGGACCGGGGATACACAGACTTCCAGGTAGAGGCCGCCATCAGCAAAATCTTTGGCTCGGTAAGGATCCAGGCATAATGGGAGGGAGAGTCCGGTTTGGGAACTCACCTCCAAAACCAGTTTCATCTAGTATTTTCTCTCTAGGAAGCAGCCTGGAAGGTGACAGATGAATGCATCCAAATCATGGGAGGCATGGGCTTCATGAAGGTACAGGCTGGTTTTCTGCAAGGGATGGCCAGGTAGAGTGGGTAGGAACCTCTCAGCAAGAGATTACGATGTGGGGCCAGAGGATTAGCTCAATGGTTCCGGTGCCTGCCTCAATAGTGCAAGGTCCTGAGTTCGACCCCGGTAACCACATAGAATGCTGGGCGTGGAGACTCACGCCCACCAGCAATCAATACCACATACCACAGTGCCAGGTGTGGTGGCTCATGCCTGTAATCCCAGCACTTGGGAGGCAGAGACAGGAGGATTGCTGAGTTCGAGGCTTACCTGGGCTACATAGTGAGCTCAGAGCCAGCCCGAAATACAAAGCAAGACCCTGTCTCAAAAAAAAAAGAGATTACGATGTGTCTTCCTCTGTGCTAGGAGCCTGGAGTAGAGCGTGTGCTCCGAGATATTCGAATTTTCCGGATCTTTGAAGGGACAAATGACATTCTCCGGCTGTTTGTGGCTCTGCAGGGCTGTATGGTAAGAGGGAGAACTAAGAGGAGGGTGCAGGGGCACCATGAGTCCTAATTACAGGGACCCTCCTCTCCCACAGGGCAAAGGAAAGGAACTCTCTGGGCTTGGCAGTGCCCTGAAAAATCCTCTTGGGAATGTGGGCCTCCTGCTAGGAGAGGCAGGCAAGCAGCTGAGGCGGTAAGCTGGGATAGGGTAGGAAGCAAGGCAAGGGCAAGATGGGGGCTAGGAAAGGACAGGACAGCACATACCAACTGACTAGTCATTGTCCCCTTCCTTGCAGACAGGTAGGGCTGAGCAGTGGCCTGAGTCTCAGTGGAGTTGTCCATCCAGAGCTAAGTCGGAGCGGCGAACTGGTGAGTAGGAGGGCAGAGCCTGCAGGGGAGAGGCTGGCGGGGATGGCCCCTGAGCCCTGTAACCCTTCCTTTTTCTTCAGGCTGTGAAGGCTCTCGAGCAGTTTGCCACAGTGGTAGAAGCCAAACTGATAAAGCACAAGAAAGGGATTGTCAGTGAGTGCACTCTACCCCATGTCCCCCTCACTGTCCCCTCCCTCAGATTAACCCCGCCTACCCTATCTACCTGACAGATGAACAGTTTCTGCTGCAGCGCCTGGCAGATGGAGCCATTGACCTCTATAGCATGGTGGTGGTTCTTTCCCGGTGAGGAGGCAGGGTTGGTTGGAGGCTGGGCCACAGGGGAGCTGGACCTCACTCATAGCTCAGGGTTATCTTCTCTTTCTTGTACCAGGGCTTCAAGATCCCTGAGTGAGGGCCACGCTGCAGCCCAGCATGAGAAAATGCTCTGTGACAGCTGGTGTATTGAGGTGAGCCTGAAGCTGTGCAATGTAGGTGGGTGGCTCAAAGCACACACCTAACACCCTTCTCCCTTCTCCCTAGGCTGCAGCCCGGATCCGGGAGACCATGGCTGCTTTGCAGTCTGACCCCTACCAACAGGAGCTCTTCCGTAATTTCAAAAGCATCTCCAAAGCCTTGGTGGAACGAGGTGGCATGGTCACCACCAACCCCCTTGGCTTCTAAATACTTCCAACCAGGACCCGGCCAGGTTACGTGCCTTCTCTCAAGCCAAAAGCCTAGCCTCCTTCCTGGGGATACTCGTTCCCCCTGAAGGGAGCTTTCTGATCTTAGGACCATGCATGCTCTCAGGAGCACTTACTGCCTTAAAAGTAATAAAGTTCCTCACATGTCAGAAACTTCACTACTGTATACTCTGTTCTTTCCATCTGCTGACTGCCTCCCTCCCAAAGAAAGGAGCCAGAGGTGTGTGAAGTTTACCTCTATTGTTTTATTTGGTGTTTTATACAAATGACTAAAATAAATAGGAATAACAAAGGCAGCCCTCAAATACCAGATACCCAACTTCCTTGGACTGCTGTCTAGGGTTCCCAACCCTCTTCTTCCTCCCAGAGTACCACTGACCATCCCCCACCCTACACAGCCCAGACCTGACTGACTGGAGGAAGGATCACATTCTGGGGTAAGAAGGGACCCAGGGAACAGGGATTCTTCGTATAAAAGAGAAAACATCTATTTTAAAAAAGGCCCCCAAAATGTACGAAAGACTATTTTACCCCCAAAAAAGGCTTACACAGAAACAATAAAGCTAAAAGTAACTAAAGGTTCCTCAACCACCCCTGAGGGAAGGAGGACCAGGCACTGCTGGTGAGAGTCACAGTGGCAATATTTTATGGTAAGCAGCAACTGCCAGGCCAAGCCTTGGCACTGCAAGGAGCAATGAGGGTGACCGGCAAGATACCTAGTCCCAGAACAGGAGCACCGAGCTGATACGGACAGGCCAGGGGTACAGACCTAACATGGCCCCACATGGGGCTCTACATAACATCCACAAAGAATTCACTAGGATTGCCCATGGCCATGTGGAAGCTTTGGCGACTGGCTGTCAGTTCTGGGGGTACAGAGCCCAGGTCTCTCACTGGAGGGGCTCCTGGGGGTTGCACTGCTGGAGGGACAGGGGGTGGGGGTGGGGGCATCATGACTACCATCATTGGGTTATAGGGTAGAGCCATGCCAGGGGGAGGTCCATAGGGATGGAGCCCTGGGTGTGCTCGGAGATTAGGAGCACCCCCTGTTGAGCCTCTGGATGGGGGAGGGCCCCCATCACCACTCCCACCAGAATCTCCACCCCGCCGGAGGCTGCCTCCCCTGCTGGAGGGCTCAGACTCACTGCCACTGCCAGACTTGGACTCGGGGGCCCGCTCCTCAGGCCTCCCTGTGCGCCCAGCACCCCCATCGCTTCTTGTTGACCCACTGCTCCGGCTCCCTGTAGGGGTAGATGGGATGAAGTGAGTGAACCTCAGCATGGGATCCTCTACCTCCTCTCCTCCCTGTTTGCTTCCACTGTGTTCAAAACCCTGCCTGTACTGGTATCTGGGGCAACTTACCCTCACTGTGCTGGCTGCTTGCACTGCCTCCACCATAGGTGTATGATGAAAGCTCATGATAGGGTGGAGGCTGGGGGCTGTATGGGTGTGGAGCTGGATACTGGTAGGAGAAGGTGGGCAGCAGGGGCCATGGGGTGGCCCCAGGCAGAGGAGCCAAAGTATCTTGGTCCGAAGCCCCACTGGAGCCATCATTGTCATTCAGAGATAGGTTGATGAGGTCTAGAACACAAACAGTACAAAGTCATGGGTTCTCAGAGGCTGAGGCCCCAAAACATTGAATGGGAAAGGAACCAGGAAATATTTCCCCACAGCCACCTAAGATAGGAGCCAAATGGGGTGACAAAGACTTCTGACTAAAAACAACACTACTAGGGCAGGGCCATAGCCACAGTCACCATGATTAACCCACAAACTTCTGTGCAACTAAGGGAGGAGCGTTCCTTTCCCCACCAGGTATACCCTGCCCCTGGTGACAGCTCGTTCAGCAGAACTGGGGACAGACATTACCCGACCCTGGCTTAGTACAGCGTTTACTCCCTTGTGCAGGACACAAACTACTCAATCATCCACAGTAGCTATGGCTAAGTTTCTGGCCCAGGGATCGGGCTGGAGAGGTGGGATGAGGTAGGCTGAGCTGCTCTCCCAGGGCGAGGGACTTACAATTTTCACAGCCGCCGCTGAGATCCCCAAAGACATAATAGCACTGCTCTGAGAACGTGATCTTATTCACAGTGTGTCGGATGAGGCCTGCCTTCAGAAGCCCACTGGCATATTTTCGGGCCTCCCTTCGCTCAGGAAAGCCCTCCACGTGATGGTAAAGCCAGTCAACCACATCCGAGCCTGAAATTGCCCACAGGAGAAAGCCTCAAGTTCTCCTCCCAACTCCCACTTTCACCCTTGTTTGTGCCATTTCCAGTTTGGGTCCCCTCCTCCCTCTCTTCCCATGCCTCCTGCCCACAGCCCAGCAGTACCCAGAAAGGCATTTGGAATGGTGATCTTGAGCCACATGCGGTCCCGGACTTCCAGCCCAGACTCTGGAGCTGCCATGGCTTTTGTCACAGATGCCATGTCCATATGGATTGAGAGACCCCGGCCCTCACAGCCTGACAGAGAAAACAATGGAGAATTGGGGGCAGGGCCCACTCCCACAGGGTAGGAGGTCAGACTACTGACAGTATCTGGGCCAGGCTCACCATCAGGCAGAGAGGATCCAGATGTAATAGTGCTCATGGATGAGGAGCCTGGGTAAGCTGGGAAGGTGCCAGTCAGTGCAGCGGAGTGTGACACCCAGGCAGCAGGGTCGATTGGCTGGATGGGCTCATCTGGGTGAGAAAAAGCCACCAAAGTGATCAGTTCTCTCAGAAGAACATTCTTGCTCCATTTCTCTGATCCAAGCCACCCCCACAGCTCGGAGGTCCACCCCCACCTCCCAGTTCCCTTGTTCTCTTGGCTTCAGCCCTTGCTTGATCAACACTCACTTCGGGGTAGAGTGAAGTAGGCCTGGGGAGAGGGATCCCAACACTTGGCTACAGTCAGCACGATGGGACTGTGGGGAAGAGAAGGCCAGTCAGGGGAAGGGGCCTCAGAAGGGCCAGGACTGAGAACGGAATGAATTAAAGGAAAGAAGGAGAAGGAGCACACACAATTGGGTCTGAAAATGTGAGGGTGACGGGCTCCACAATGTGGATGACTCAACGTGGATGACTTAAACACACACTGCCAAGTGCCACAAGGGAGTACACGCCATACAATTCAGTAACAGGATGCGTAAACAGGTAACACTCAATTGTGTTGTTCCAGGGCTCATGCATGGGTGGAAAAACTATCAAATGAAACAAGTGTTTTGTTTTGTTTTATTTTGCTTTGAGACATGGTCTTACTCTGTAGTCCACGATGGCCTGGAATTTGCCATCCTTCTGCCCAGTCTCCTCAGGGTTGTGATTACAGTTGTGCACTACCACACTCAGTGCAAAGACTTTCTTGACCAAAGAAATCAAGTGGGTGATTACTTCTGGGGGAGGAAGTTAGGAGTGTGAAGGGACACTCAAGGGGCAGGCTGTCCAGCTACGGGCAAGTTTAGGTTTCATAATCCAGGCAGTGATGACAAAGGTGGTCCCCCTAGAATTACTCACTACATTACCCATTTTTTTTCAAGCACTTTAAGCGCTACATATCACCACTATTTATGATTTCAAAACATGAGGCCCATGGACCTAAGAACAGCTCAGAGGCAGCTCACCCTGGCTTATGTACAATATCTCTCAGCACTCGCACAGCATCATCATTGCTCATATTCTCGAAATTCATGTCATTCACCTGCAGTGGGAGGAAGAGATTCAGAGGCACTGGGAGAGGCAGGGTCCCTGCCCAGGACAACTTTGCAACCCACCCCGGCACACCTGCAAAAGCATGTCCCCTGGCTCAATACGCCCATCAGCTGCAACAGCGCCTCCCTTCATGATGGAGCCAATGTAGATGCCTCCGTCACCACGCTCATTGCTTTGGCCCACAATGGAGATGCCCAAGAAGTTGTATTTCTCTATGGAGGGAGTCAGTGTGAGGAGGAACGGTCCCAGCTAAAAAACCCCCAGGAATTCTGGAAACCAGGTCCTCCCTTTCCCCACCCAGGGCCCTTCATACCCATGTTGAGGGTGACTGTGATGATATTGAGAGACATCGTGGAATCTGTGACACTGCTGAAGGATGAAGTCTGTGGTGGGAAAAGGAGAGGAACTGAACTGCCCTTCTGCATTTCAGGGATAAGCACTGGGCCTCTGTGTCCTTGGACCCTGTAAACCAAGGCCCACTGATCTCATGAGAACCCCCTTACCCTCTCCATGCGGGGTGGCCGCTGTTTCCTCCGTCGCCGGTGGCGCTTGAGGAGACGAGAGGCACTGCTCTGCTCTGTGGAGCTGCTGAACCTGACAGGGGTTGGAAGCAATGCATTTTTAGGCTAAAGAGATCATGGGGCCAAGAGAAATAAACAGAGGACAAGGAGGGAGTCCAAAGTCCTGGGGAGAGATAGGTGGAGCTATACCTGCTCATGTTGTCATCCTCGTCTGAGTCCCCCAAACTGGTACTCTCCAGCTCACTGGTCATGAGGGTAGAGGAGCTCTCATACCCAGCCAGGTGGCGCTCCAGCCTTGAGGGCCCACTGGGCCTGTGGCCCCCAGCTATATATGAACAAAAACCTCAGGAGCCAGGCCTCCTGCCCTTCCACCCCATTGAGGCTGGTGCCTGCACCCACTTCCCAGCTCCCATTCTACCCAGGCTCTAGGGCCTGGCCCCCCTCACCGCCATGCTCACTGCTGTCTCTTCTTCGAGGTCGCTCCTGCCTCAGAGACACGACTGACTCAGTTTCTGTCTCGGGTTCCAGATTTTCATGGCTACTGGATACATTTGGGATAGATGGACAGAGATAGTTTCCAACCCATGTTAGTGGAACAGGACTCCAACCTCCGCCTTTCCTACCAAAGAGTTTAGATTCCCTTTTACCTCCCTCCCCTAGGTTCAAGAACACAGAGCACTCACTGGAAGGATGGAGGCCTTGAGTCACCAATGCCACTGGTCCTCTCCGGTGGTAAAGTGGGTAATGGTGGAGGTGGAGGCACCAATTCTGCCCGAGGCTCATGAGCTAAGGGAGCCATCTCAGGTTGGGAGTTATCTGATGAAACCAGCTAGAAGAGTCCAAAATGAGAAAATATGGCTCCAGTGGGAGGTGGGTGTGAGAGATGGGACTAAGGAAAAACATCAAAATGGGAACAGGATCTCAGAGACCCTGGAGAAAAGCTAAAAGAGGAGCAGCTTGGGCTAGAGGGTTAGCTCAGTGGTTCCGGCACCTGCCTTGCAAGCGCAAGGACCTGAGTTCAATCCCCGGTAACCACATATAATGCTGGGCGTGGAGACACGCCCACCAACAATCAACACCGCATACTACAATGCTGGACACAGTAGCTCACGCCTGTAATCCCAGCACTCGGGAGGCAGAGACAGGAGGATTGCTGAGTTCATGGCGGCTTGCCTGGGCACCATAGTGAGCTCAGGGCCAGCCTGAACTACAAAAGCAAGACCCTGTCTCCAAAAAGCAAAAAAAAAAAAAAAAGAGGAGCAGCTGGCATGGGAGGCCCTAGAAGAAGGCTAAAAGCTCCCTATGACTGGCTCTCCAAATAGGCAGGAAAGCAGAGACCTAGGGCTGCCAATCACTAGGTAAGGAGAGAACTAAAGAAAAGCTGGGATTTAGATGGGGCCGGAGGGTTAGCTCAGTGGTTCCGGCGCCTGCCTTGCAAGCGCAAGGTCCTGAGTTCAATCCCCGGTAACCACATACAATGCTGGGCGTGGTGGCTCACGCCTGTAATCCCAGCACTCGGGAGGCAGAGACAGGCGGATTGCTGAGTTCGAGGCTTGCCTGGGCTACATAGTGAGCTCAGAGCCAGCCTGAACTACAAAGCGAGACCCTGTCTCAAAAAAAAAAAAAAGCTGGGATTTAGAACAACTTGATAATGAGTCTAGGGCCCCTTACCCAGGATACCACCCTTCCATTGAAGCAGGGAAGGCGGGCATTGTCATCTGAAATTTCTTCCTTCACCACTCTGCAAAGAGATTAAAGAGGTCAAACAGACTAGACTAGCCAGCCCCACCCACATCCCCATTCAAAACTTCTTCCAATCCCCACCCAGCCCACAGACATTGACTCTTTTCTGCCCTGTTCAAAACTCTTACACTTGGGCCGGAGGGTTAGCTCAGTGGTTCCGGCGCCTGCCTAGCGAGCTCAAGGACCTGAGTTCTATCCCTGGTAACCACATATAGTGCTGGGTGTGGAGACACGCCCACCAACAATCAACACCGCATACCACAATTCCGGATGTGGTGGCTCACCCCTGTAATCCCAGCACTCGGGAGGCAGGGACAGGAGGATTGCTGAGTCCCTAGACGGCTTGCCTGGGCACCATAGTGAGCTCAGGGCCAGCCTGAACTACAAAGCGAGACCCTGTCTCAAAAAAAAAAAAAAAAAAGAACTCTTACACTGAAAACACTCATTTTCATAACAAGAAATTTCTGGACTCAATTCCTCCCTTTCTTATTTTGGCTTCTCTCTCCAGCTCATCCTCAGGCGCACACTGCTGCTCCAAAGACTTCCCTGACTGATCCAAATCTCTCAGTTCAATTTCAAAGGCCATCCTCTGAAATACCTGAAATACTAACTTAAGAGCCTCGCAAGCATCCTCCCCAACTCTATCCACGTGCTTTACACACCTGCCCAAAAAAGGCTGTTCTTATATAATTTTTTTTTTTTTGAGACAGGGTTTCACTTTTTAGTTCAGGCTGGCCCTGAGCTGACTATTTAGCCAAGGCCAGCCTCAACTCTTGGCAATCCTCCTGCCTCTGCCCTCCCAAATGCAGGGATTACAGGTGTGAGCCACCACACCCAGCATTGTGGTATGTGGTTATCAGTGCTGGGTTTACAGGCGTGAGTTACCATGCCCTGCATTGTGGTGTATGTGGTTACTGGGAATCAAACTTGGGACCTTGTACTTGCCAGGCAGACACCAGAACCACTGAACTAAATCCCCAGCCCAGCCCTTACATAAGTCTTTACTCTTCTACTTCCTTTTAGTTTTCTTTAACTCACGTCTGGAAAACTGTCCAAATGTATTGTCTCTGCCTACATAAAAACACTCATTAAATGAACCATCGCAATATCTCTTCATTAGATGGAGAGCTACCAAGAAAAGAAGTTAGTATAAATCTGCAGTAAGCAGTCTGCTCAGCCTACAGATCCCAAAGCCCAACTTGGGGTCATCTCTCCCACAAGTTCTTTCCAGTAAACTGGACTTGCCCCTTCTCAACCACGACTTCAAATCATTAACACTTATTCTACTGAACACCATGTCCTGGGCCATCCCTGCCATTCAACAGACATTAATAAAAATTTGTTGACTAAATAAATAAATATATAAACCATGAGACTCACTTTTTTTTTTTTTTAAGACAGGGTCTCACTTTGTAGCTCAGGCTGGCCCTGAGCTCACTATGTAGCCCAGGCAAGCCTCGAACTCAGAAATCCGCCTGTCTCTGCCTCCCGAGTGCTGGGATGACAGGCGTGAGCCACCACGCCTGGCACTGTGGTATGTGGTATTGATTGCTGGTGGGCATGAGTCTCCATGCCCAGCATTACATGTGGTTACCGGGGCTGAACTCAGGACCTTGCACTTGCGAGGCAGGCGCCAGAACCACTGAGCTAACCCTCTGGCCCGAGACTCACTCTTAAACACAGTGACATACACTCCTCTTTAGAGGACTTTGGGCCAGGGATTTAGCTCAGTGGTTCTGGCATCTGCCTGGCAAGCACAAGGTCCACAGTTCGATCCCTGGTACCACATAGCACAATGCTGGGCATGGTGATTCACGCCTGTAATCCCAGCATTCAGGAGGCAGACGCAGGAGGAGTCCTGTGAGTTCAAGGCTTGCCTGGGCTACATAGTGAGTTTAGGGCCAGCATGAACTACACAGTGAGACCCTGTCTCAAAAAATTAAAAAATTTGGGCCGGAGACTTAGCTCAGTGGTTCCAGCGCCTGCCTCACAAGCAAAAGGTCCTGAGCTCGATTCCAGTAACCATATACAATGGTGGGTGTGGTGACTTGCATCCACCAGCAACCAATACCACATACCACAGTGCCGGGCGTGGTGGCTCAAGCCTGTAATCCCAGCACTGGGAGGCAGAGGCAGAAGGATTGCTGAGTTCAAGGCTTGCCTGGACTACATAGTGAGCTCAGGGCCAGCCTGAACTATAAAAGCAAGACCCTGTCTCAAAAAAATAAAATAAAAAATTTAAAAATAAATAATAAATAAATAAATTAGAGGACTGTTTGTTTTTGGTTTTTTGTTGTTTTTCAAATCAGAATCTCACTATGCAGTTGAAGCTGGCCTCAACCTCACAGGTGCTGGGATTACAGGTATGCACTAGAATATCAGGAAAAATTAGGACATCTTGTCAGATTAATTCTTTAGCCTAATATGATCTGGGGCCTGATCTGTGACAACTTAATCAATTTGCTATCAGTGTGACAAAACTGTCTAATCACTACCAATCTGCTCAGCATACTGTGCTGTTCTTCCCAACATAATTCAATCTCAGCACCCTTTGTCAACTCCAGGTAATTCTTCATCACCACAATCTTGTCTAGGAACTAGCCTGAATACTAACAATCAAAACTGGCACCAAGAATTTGCCAAACGCCATTCTCTGTGAACTACTTCAAAGAGAAGAAAATCAAGGGACAAAACTTAAATTGCTCAAGACTACACTGCTGACAAACAGAACCTTGATTTAAATGCCAAGATAGTCCACTCTCCCAGTGTTGAACAATCTTTTTTTTTTTTTTTTTTGAGACAGGGTCTTGCTTTGTAGTTCAGGCTGGCCCTGAGCTCACTATGTAGCCCAGGCAAGCCTCGAACTCAGCAATCCTTCTGCCTCTGCCTCCCGAGTGCTGGGATTACAGGTGTGAGCCATCACGCCCGGCACAGTGGTGTGTGGTGTTGACTGCTGGTGGGCATGAATCACCACGCCCAGCATTGTTGTATGTGGTTACTGGGATCGAACTCAGAACCCTGCACTTGTGAGGCAGGTGCCAGAACCACTGAGCTAAATCTCGGGCCCTGAACAATCTTTTAAATTGGACTCCAGTTTGTTCATTTCTCCTGGTGGAGGTGACATGGCTGTGGGAATCGGAAATCTAACTCAAGTAAGGAGTCTCTTCCTCATCCAGATGGTGGTTATCTTTGTCTCCCGTCAGAACCACACCTACCCCACCTGCCAATCCTAGCTTTCCTAATCTAATCCTACCAGCCTACCCTCAAAATCTTTTACGCTGAGTACCCAAAAGGCTCAGTCCCAAAGGCTACATAGAGGAAAAGGGCTTGCTCTGTGTTACTAACAGTATCAGTCTAGCTGATATGTCCCAAATTACCCCAAGAGAGCCCAAACTATTCTAGTACAGCCCACAGTATCACCTCCAGCAGCTGTCTGCACCAAGAGACTACAATATCCCAATACAGTTGTGTGTGATAGTAAGCACAAGCATAGGACCCAGCAGTCTTATTTGCCCCTGTAGTGAGTGACCCAATGAAACTATGTCAGGACTCAAAAGAAACAATATCCCATCCAGTAGAGTGCAGAATGGTCCAGGTTTCTCTATTCCAGAGAAGCCCAGAACATCTCAATAGAGTCCTCTTTGCATTAGCACAGATAAGACTGTCCCAATACAACCCTGACCACCCTAGCATAGGCCAGAATACACCAAGTTGTTCTAGTATAATCCAAATTAATTACATCAGGAGAGTACAGAATACCCCATCTATATATAGGGTACAGGACTACTCGGAACCTATAAAACTATCTCAAGTACAGTACAGATTATCCTCCCAAAACATCAGCATTTCCCCATCTCTTCCAGTATAACCTAATATTCTCTGGTCTGATTTAGTATAGCCCAATCTATTCTCAAGTATAATTTCATCTACCGTAGAATGCCTCAGCATAAAACAATCTGTTCCACTGGAAAGAGGAAAATCCCTGAATAGATTTAAGCCTTTCAAAACTGCCCAATCCAATCTAGCACAGTCCCCCTCCTTCTCATAGCATAGGCCTTGAGCTCACCCGAAATCCTGATCCATAGACTTGAAAAAGTACTTAGCGCCCGCGGGCCGCTGCAGAACGCTCTTGAAATCGCCAAGAGTGATGCGTTCAGCTGGGACAGGGATCTTCACCAGGTATGGTGTCTCTTCCTCGTCCAGGTGGTAAATCACCTTCGTCTCCCCGACATTACCGCCCCCCGTGCTGCTGCCCGCCATGGTCTCGCCCGCGCGCTCCCGGGCTGTGCCGCCCACCCAACCGGGCTAAACTCCCCCGCCGCGCCTGCGCAAACCCCCAAACCGACGCCCAAGCGCGGATGAGACCGGCCCAGTTTGAGAGATGGGCAGACCGGGTAGGGCGTGGAGGGCACCGGAGTGGCGGCGTGTACCCGCAGGCCGTGGGATACGACCCAAAACCACAGGCGACGGTGCCGCGCGCCCCCGCCGCCGCTGGCGCTCTCCAGATCCCCGCCCACCTCTCCTCACACCACGTGACTCGGTACCATCCACCTCACGCCCGCCCTACAGCCGATCACGTGAGCCTTCTCCGATCACATGACTGCACTCTCCAGCGCTGCCGCCACGTGACCACTACCTTAAACTAGCCCCCCCCCCCCCCCCCCGTCCCAAACAGCTTTGCCCTGTCCCCTCCAACCGAAGGTCTCCAGAGAATCCCTTCAAGTGGCCTCAGGATGTGGGTAACTGGCTTCCACTCTGCTGTATCCCTGGGGACATAGTGCGGCAAGTCCTTGTGTAGAGCAGTAATTAGGTGCTTACACTGGGGGGGGGCGGGTGTCCTCAGTCCCAGAGTTGGGATGAAGCAGGGCAAACCCAATTAATTAGGGCCCTAGAGTTTGCCACTCCCGAGTGTGCTGGGGTGAGTAAACCCCACAACCAGTTTATCTTCAGACTGGACCTGGAAAGGTGGTTTTCAGCCCCATTCAGTTTTCTGCCAGCTTAGAAAAAGCTTCCCTTCCAAGCAGGAGTTAGTAAGGGCTATAAACACAAAAGAGCCCACTCTGCTTTATTTACACACGCAGGCTGTCTGTACAAAGAGGTGGCCAGTATTCCCAAAAACAGAAGAGGTGAGTGAAAATCATCACCTTTCTGCCTTCCTCACTTAGCCAGGCTCTAGTCCTCCACCTTTGAGCTCCCATGCTCAAAAGGGGAAGTCCAAAATTAAAAATACAACTGGTATATAAGAAAATAAATGGGGAGTGAAATAGATGAGGGAAAGGAGTGCTATATTTACACTAGTTTTATAGACAACCGTCCTATCCCATTTCAAACCCTGGTCCACACTGAGGGGTGGCAGGTCCAAGAGTGAGTTATGTGTCTACTGGACCCAGACAGCCTCCCATACTCCCACCCCCCAACCACAACAGGTCCAATTTCAAGTCCACCAGGTGAGGAGGAAGGAAAGGTTAGGAACGCAGACACTCATTTCCAAACAAGTCTTCCTTGGGAATTCCTGCCTTGAAGTGGGGACAATATCCACACTTCAGCGGATAGGCCGAGGACCATGAGGTTCAGTTCCCAAGTCACGTTGCCATTTGGGAGTTCCAACCTAGAGATGATGATGTCAGGGCTCTCCAGATTTGGGAAGACCCCCTAACCGCCGGGACTCTGGCCGCAGTTCCTTGCATTTCTGGCAATAGAAGAAGTCAGGGACATTGGTCTTCTTAATCTTAGCACAGGAGAGGTGGATCCACGTCCCACACAGGCTGCACTCAATCATGGGGCGCCCTGCAAAGGGCTTTCGGCAATAACATGTGATCAGATCCCATGAATCATCACCTGGGGGAAAAGAAGGTTTGTTTGGTGCTTTGCCTGAACTCATTCATATTCAACATACCCTCCAAACCCATGCACCCTGAGGCTCCAAATCTCTCACCTGATTCTACCATGATATCCTCATCCATGACCCGCATCTCGCCTTCACTGGAACTGGCATCTCCGTCTTGGCTTGTTTCAGTGCTACCCACCTCCTTGCCTTCACTGTCTGTGGGAGGGGCTCCTTCAGGGTGTACTACAGCAGGGGGCCTAGGGGCCTCAGGGGGTGTTGAGAGTACAGGGGCTGGGGCTTCACCCCCAACTACTGCTGTTATCTCCTCCTCCTCTTCTTCTTCCTCTTCTTCCTCCTCCTCCTCTTCAGAGTCTGTATCACTGGGGGGTGCCCGAGGAGGGCCAGGAGGTGGGAGTCTATCACCCCGCTCTGCCTTTTTCAACTTCCGCTTCTTGCTCTTCTTGATACGAGACCGCTTTTCCCCATCCCCAGGAGTTGGCCGAGGCCTTCGAAGCACCCCAAAGCCAGCCCCACCTCCTGGTCCCAATTTTCGGTTTTTTCGGTCCTTCTTTCGAGGAGGCTGGGAGAGGTCCCCTTGTGAAAGGGACACTGGGGTGAGAGCAGCAGGGGGCCGAGAGGTATGTGTTAGGGATGTGGGGGACAGTGGAGACGCCACTTTGGGCCCATCCAGATCAAACAGTGAGTCCTTGAGCTTCATCTTCTCAAGCAGAGTGGCACTGTCAGGGGCCTGCAGACGAGAGAAAGTGGACCTTGGGGGTCCTG
The DNA here is from genome assembly GCA_004025085.1 of Thryonomys swinderianus. Taxonomy (NCBI): domain Eukaryota; kingdom Metazoa; phylum Chordata; class Mammalia; order Rodentia; family Thryonomyidae; genus Thryonomys; species Thryonomys swinderianus. The sequence goes on from PVIC010018043.1 coordinate 18,409, forward strand.
GATGGGTGGGACCTGCTTGAGCTGCCCTTCTTTTGGATGACTTTGCTTTCTTAACAAAAGTCTGGATGGTACGAAGATCTGAAGGGGCCGAGTCCCAGCCATCACTGTCTGCTGCACTCTCACCTCGCAATGGAGAGCTAGAGCCAGAGGCTGGCCAATCACTTTCCTTAAAAAGAGGAAAAGACCACAGTGAGTAGGAACCTCGTGTCACCTCAGCCCCTCCAACAGGGGCTAACCAACAGGGATTAGAACTATCTCAACCCATTCCAAGCACAAAATCTCACTGTACTCAAAAAGTTCATCTTCGCTCCAAATGCCAACAGCTCTCCTGATGACTACCTCTGTGTTACTAATGCCCAAAGGTCCAGGCATCCCTCCAGTGCTTCTCGTCCTGGCTTTAGAACACCATATCCCCTCCCAAGTCCAAAGCTGCATGGCATTAGCCCTGTTCCTTTACAGCCTCTTGTTACCATTTCCAGTTCTCTAAAATTTATCTAAAACATCTTTTATTAAAGCAACCAAAACCATTCCAAAATCTTGACCAAGGTCCCTAAATCTTCTCTATCACTCCTACTCGTCAGCATCTACTGTACATTATTCTCTCATCTTGCCCCAGATTTCACATGACAACTCTTAAGAGCGTCCAATTTTCACAATACACATCAGGTACTTCTCCTGTGAAGTAATACACTCTTGCCCCAAATTAGTTGTTTTCTTGTCCCTACCTCTTTGCTAGGGGGGATGTACCCAGCATAGGCCAACACAAAACTGCAGAATTTGTTGAAATCTTCAATTGTTCTCCGCCGTTTCTCTGGTGGCTGAAAAGGAAACATGGATCACAGTGAAGCCACATACAAATTTGACAGGGATATCTAGGGAGGGAAACGCTGTCAGCAATTACTAGCCTGCACAGACAAGGGACATCTTTCTTACCTGAGTCTCTGGCTTTAGAGTCGGAGGTGGATCTGTGGAAGCAATAAAAGCTTAGTCAAGGGACTAGAAAACAAGGTGGGTAAACCCCTCTGAATCGCGGAGTTCCCAAGTGAACCTTCCTGTCCCCAGTCTCTCAGCCCGGCCAGCAGGCCCCCAGCTGGCCTAGACCCGCCCCTGCTCCCCCTTCCGCCCCAAGAGGGGCGGAGCCTGGGCGCGGCGCCCTCTCGGGCCTCGCTATAGCGCTCCCCTTCCCCCAACCGGAGGCCGAGCGCCCCGCCCCCCGCTCACGGCTTCTCCAGTCTACTCCGATCGCTCAGCGCCCCACCCGCCATACCGCTCCCGGGCTCAGCCCAGGCCACCGCCCGCTCCCGTCCTTCACACGCGCCCAGAGCCTAGAGTTCCTACCCGGCCACCCTCCACCGCCCCGGGCCTTCGGAGATCGCACACGCCACCCGCCGGCCCCCAGGGTCCAGGATGACCACGCTGAGCCGCTCCCCGCCCTCCGGCCCCTTTTGCTCGAGCACGAGGCCAGACGCGCCCCTCACCCCCATCACAAACACACACGGGCACACACGTCCAACGCTACTTCGCGTCCGGGACAGACCTGAGAGCTCGAATCCGGACGTGGCCCCACCTGCCCCCCCACCACACCGTGCGCCCCACAATTTTGCTGTCCCTCCGCCCCCATCCGGGGCTTTAGCCCCTCCCCGTCTAGAGCTCTCGGGCTCCCCGCCGGGCCCCCAGGCCCAGTTCGGAGCTCCTTCGGCCCACAGCCGCCGCCCCCCCCCCCGCCCCCGTATTCACCAAGTCCGCAGGCTACGGACCCCTCAACTCTAGCCCCCTCCCCTCAACCGGCTACTCCACCGCAGCGCCCGCTACCCTCACCCTCCCAACTCCCAGGCTTTAACCCGTGCCGACCCCCACCCGCAAGTCGCAGGTCTTAACCCCATACCCCGCCCCACTGCCCCCCTTACAACTGCCTAGCTCGCCTTGCTTCCCGGCTTTCTCACTCCACAACTACGTCCGGGTGCAGGTCTCTCCACCACAGACAATACCAGACCCCCTCTTCTCCCTACAACTACCTGCCCACTCCGCCTAACAATCACTGGGCTATCTCTGGCGGCAACTACTAGGAGCTCCGGCACCACCGTCACTCCCCCACCTCAGGCAACTGCTGGGCCCCTCACTCAAGTGTTATGCTACGTCCTCCCTCCTCAACAACTCTCCTGCACCCACATTCCTCCAACCGCCCAGCTCCACAGCCCAAACCAGTGTAAGGCCCTTTTGGCCCCTAGCCCCCTTAGTTCAGAGTTTCCAGCTCTTACCCCTTGACCCATACACAGTGCCTGATCTCCAACTATCTCAACCCAGTCTCCCACTCCTTTCTCCAGCGTTTCTCAACTAGTCGCTCTCCCACCTCCAGGACCAGGGCCCCGACCCCTTCCCCGCACACTCCCCCGCTGGGTTCGGGGCTCGATCTCCAAGTTTGCCAATTGATTCCTCGCCCGCCTCGGGCTTGCCCTAAACCGGTCGAGAGCTCACCTTCGGGACTGGGTTCCGCCATGGCTTCCAGCATCGCCCCCTCCCCGCCTCCCGGTCCGGCGCCCCCCTCCCCTAAGCCGGAGATCCCGGTGCTGCCTCTGATGTTCGGTACTCCTACTGCCTCGCTCCACAGAACTGTCCGCTTCGAGCCGGTTAAGACTTCAGGCCGCTAGCCGCTGCCGCCACCTCCCTCCACCGCCGGCTCCCGCACTCCCGGACCGGGCCCCCTCCCCCCGCGCCGCCGGCCGCCTGTTCCCTCCTCCTCCCTCCTCCTCCCTCCTCCTCCTCCTCTGCCCCCTCCCCGGCACCGACGCGCAGTGCACCAAGGGGTTTGTAGTTCCTTCATGAACAGCGGAAAGGAGAACATATGAGCCTCCGGAACCTCAATTCCCAGCAAGCCACAAACTGGCGCAGGCGCAACAACCCACTCCCGGCCTTCGGGGAGTGGCGGGGATCTCGGGAGAAAGGGGGTAATCCGAAGAGCGCGCACAGGCCCCTGGGAAATGTAGGCTGGGAGGGATCAAGGAAGAAGGAATTAACGCTCTCGGCCACCATACGGTCTCATTCTGCGCCTTCTTTCTTCCACGAGGGAACGCCCCATTTCCGGCAAGGCAGAGAAATGACTACTGGGAGATGAAGTTCCCCTGGTGATAATGGTTCCCTCCTCCCAGTCTTCCTCCCAAGGTTTCCATACCACTGGCTGGCACATGCAGGGACAAAGTCTGAAAGTGACATGCATCTGAAGATAGTTCTTTTACCACCTCCTACACGTGAACATCTCTTTAATCCAGAATGACGAGACTTTCAAACTTTCTCCCCAGGAACTCACATTAAAAAAACAGTATTTTTTACATCAGACCCCAATACACATGTAAACCATTCACAATAAATGCACCTTCTTTATGCAGAAAAGGGAACTGCTCATCAACAAAGTAAATGTTTCTATTCCTCCGGCCTACACCAGCCCTTTCTTCCACCACACCACTGAAGCCCAATACCTTTGAAATGAAGGGAAAAGGGGGGGGTCAACACACTGCAAAATTCACTTCAACTGGTGGTTTCCTCTTTATTGATGTGTCTCCTACTGCCCCCACAATTTCAACCTCTCCCCTTACCCCCAAAAAGAAGGTTGTGAAAGGGATTGTTGGGGTTCTGAACTCCCTGGACCGTTAGAAAGGGAACAGAAACCAAAACAATCACTGGGTGTGACACAGATTGACAATTAAGAAGTCTAAAGCACAGTGGGAAAGAATGGTGAAGAAAGGGAAAGAAAGGAGAAAAGAGAGGTACAAAGGCCATGTCCACTGTTACCCCTTCTGCTAAGAGGGGCTAGATAAAAAGCCTTAATCTTTTAAGTAGTGCAGGTCCTGAAAAAGGGAGGTTGTATTTGAGCCTGAAGGAGGTGAAGATTAGGGAAGGGATGCCACCTCTCTCTTCGAAGATTGGAACCCCCACCTTAGGGGTAGCAGCTTCACAGACCGTAGACACTTTCATCACTGTAGGCAATGTACAGAAAGAAGTCTTCTTCATGATGTTCCTAAGATGAAAGCAAAAATGCTGTTTATGCGACAGCTCTCAGTAATCTGAACCACACTCACCCTCTAGACTTTAACCAGCCTTTTGAAAGACCACTCCCCACCCACCCATCCTCCACTACCAAATGCCTAACTAGACCTGAGCAACCAATGAATATTATCTCTGCAACAGTCTAGAGCAGAAGAACTATTCTCTGACACCTTGGAATGGGAAGAGGAACTGGATAAAGGACCCAGTGGAACAGTTTCTCCAGCTCGTTGGTCTCTTACTTCTCCCTGCTCACTGCTCTGTCCAAATCTCAATTTAGGACAACCATGAAATTTTTTTTTTTTTTGAGACAGGGTCTTGCTTTGTAGTTCAGGCTGGCTCTGAGCTCACTATGTAGCGAGGCAAGCCTCCACCTTAGCAATCCTCCTGCCTCTGCCTCCCGAGTGCTGGGATGACAGGCATGAGCCACCACGCCCAGCACTGTGATATGTGGCATTGATTGCTGGTGGGCATGAGTCTCCACGCCCAGCACTGTATGTGGTTACTGGGTATCCAACTCAGGACCTTGCGCTTGGCAAGGCAAGCGCTGGAACCACTGAGCTAACCCTCTGGCCCCCAATCATGAAATTTTAAGGGAAGCATGCCAGTTGCTCTGAGAACTGTTGACCTAATATTTTTCTTCTCATCAAGCTCTCTCAAGACTCCTCCCCACTACTTTCTACTCACTATACCTGGTATAGCTGACCCATTGTGGCACTGGTAGGTGGAATGACATTGTTGACAAAGAAAAACAAGGCGTCCTCAGCTCGGAGATGAATTCGCTTCCGGATTAAAAAGTAGAACTGACCCACTGCCAAAGATAAAAGATGCAAGATGGTCACAGAGATCATAAATGCCTTCAGAAGCCCTGCTGATCCGTGGGGTGGCCCCCTCCCCGAAATGGCACTGCCACAGTAAGCAAATTCGGGTCTCAGGTTAGGTTACCACCTGTGAGATCAGAAGGCACCAGATATTTCTTTTTGTCCAGGTCCCCTATCCGAGCTTTGGGAGCCTTTTCTACTATCACCTGATAAAACAGAAAATAAAAATTAACTGACTTAAGAAATACAACCCACACCTCCACTTGTCGAGAACCCAAACTTTCCCAGTACTTACACCTACTCCAGACTCACTTCTTTGTCTCTGTACTCGCAGTGCAGCACTAAATTCAGCGATCCTGACCCCACTTAGGTCATCTAAATATCCAGTATCAATCCCTAATGGCGCATCATAATAACTACCTTAACCAGAGAAACCTAATGATTCGTCTGGGCTGACTAGAGAGTCAATCTTGAAAAGCTAGCTGGGTAGGAAAATGACTATGTGACGCTCAGCCTGTCAAAATCTAAGGTCTCCACTCACGAATGCCCAAGCTTCTTTCTCCCTTCCACATCCATTCTCCGCAGGCTGTACAGCCACTCCACTCCTTTTAACCCCTAGTCCTAGGGACAGCAGTTTCACGCTCACTCCCAGCCCCACCACAGATGGTAGCCTGACTCCCGCGTAGGTCCCAGATCCAAGCCCAGACCGCGGCGTCAGCGTCCCTTGCCGCGGCCTTAGCTACTGTCCTCACCGGAACCCGGTCCGGGTATTTTTTTCGGATCTTCTCGCCTTCCGAGCGGCGCTTCTCGAACGGGTGCTCCTCTTTGTACACGAACTTCATCCTCCCGGGAACCGGGCTGGACCGAGCTAGGCTGAGGGAACCCGGGGAGGGGGGGCCGGGACAGGGGGCGGCGGCGATGGCAGCGACGCGCGGGCGGACTCTGCTGCGGAGCGATCCACGTATTTGCGCCACTTCCCTATTCACCAACCCCGCCCCCGATCATCTTGAACTGCTCCGCCTGTTAAAATACGCCCGTAGTCCAGCAGCTAACGTCGCTATCGTAGTGCAACCCACTGTTATCCCCTCACGTATGAGCGTGATAGCTTTGGAATAAGCTTGTGGGCTGCGCCGGTAACGTATAAAGGTAGTTAGCTTTTGTTATCGGTAAAAAATAACTGAAAATAACTGAAAACCCTTTCTCGATCTCCCCCTTCTCACGAAGGTGGAAATGGAAAGGAAAAGGGGTAGATGCTAATCATGAGACCCGTTCTCCAGAAGTTCTTTTGGAAACAACGTAGATTAAACAATTACAAGCTATTCACGGGACGTGTTGCTACTCTGAAAGCCGTTGACACCAAAACAAAGTAGTACCCAAGTGGGAGAGATGGACTCAAAATTAGGGAAAAAAAATAGTTTGGACAAGCACATAGAAAACCTAAGGTCCAGAAACGAGGGAAATAGGAACTGGAAATAAGGGCCGATCGGAAGGGACTAAGCCCTCGCGGAGGAACACTTTCAGGATTTGTAGTTGCGAAATCATGTGATCTCTGAGAAGGGAGGAGCGTCACGTGGCGGGCGAGAGGAAGTAGAGCCGGCCCCAGGAGGAGGGACCGTAGGGGAGTGGGGAGACGGCCGACCCCGCCCCGGACCTGGAGGCCAGGATGTCAGCCGCCTCAGGGCAGAGCTGCTTCAGACGGTCCACGTCACTCCCCAAAGGTAACCCAGCCTTCTCCAGCCCTAGACCTTCTGAGACGTCCAGACTTCCCCTTATTCTGCATCCTACTGCTCTGATGCTGTCCTGATGTTCCTTTCTAGGGCACTCATCTTTTCACCTGGGACTCATCCCATTAGAGTGCCTGGTGTCAGCTGTTCATTTCTCCAGTGTCCCTACTCCTTTCCTCCTAACCTCAACAGCAACATTCCCCTTTACATTGGGGACAGGGTGGATTGTGAACAAAGTCCCCTCCCTTCATTTCCCAATACCCCAGAGAAGGACCTAGGGCGGCTTTGGTTTCAAAGTTATAATGCATGGTTTAAAAGAGAGGAAAGGAAAAAAAAAGAGCTGGTTACAAGGCCTGAGGAAATCTAAGGAGAGAAAAACAGGGAAAGTAAGGGAAGAAGTTTGGGGAAGATCCAGTGGCCCAAGATCCCACTCTCCCACCCACAGCCCAGCCCTTGGAGCAGGAGTGAAGAATTTAGATCAGTTTTTTACGAGAGTTTTTAAAAAATGAAATCACAACAAAGCTGACTTGGCTTCTCTTTGAGCCTCGAGGATCACTGTATGTGTCTCTCACTCCAGTCAGTCCTGCCTCTCCAGCAGACACTGTTTCGGCTGTTCATGGCCTCCGCCGATCCCACGGTGGAGTGGGGTTTCCACGGAGTGTGAACGCGAAGTTAGTGAGGCTGCTTCACAGTCTGGCCCATGTGTCCATTCAGACTCCGAGTGGAGTGTCGGGCTCCCAGGGCAGAGAGGATTGGGAAGGGCAGACCCTGCCCAGGCAGTCCTCACATTGGACAGGGCATCAGCCGGCATCCCAAGGGCTCACCTCCCTCCCCCCCCACCCCAACTCAGGTGGAGGGGGAGCAGCTGTCACCAGAGCCGATGCTGGTGAAGGTTTCGGCTCAGCACGGAACGCACATCGGCGGTGAACCTGGGATGACAATAATGTGCATTGGAGGGGTACCTTATAGTTGACATATTCACAACATTACCACACGGCAGGCTTCACGGAGATACAGAGCAGCATTTATCATCACTTTCACATTAGACAGGTTCAGTGTGACCAAAACCCAGTGACTAAAAGCAGTGTGATCTGGATCTGGAGTACAACCTGGGCCAAACTCTTAAGTTCTCAAGGGAAGAGAGTCCGAAACAGGACATTTTTATTCTTTTGAAATCCCCCCAAACAACCTTTTTTCAGAAATCCAAGAGTCTGATTCCCTTACCTGAGGGCATCCAGCATTGGGAGCAGGTTGAGAAGGGCTGTGTCACTGGGGTCACTGAACCAGGATTTGATGGGGATGGCGTTGTCTAAGGTGGGTGAAAATGGACATGAGGAAAAACAAAAGATTCAAGAGCACCTGGGGTTTCCACATATTACTTTACTTCAAAATCTTTTCCTTCCAGGCTAGGCACAGTAGCACATGCCCATAATCTCAGCACTCAGGAAGCTGAGGCAGGAGGATTGCTCTGAATTTAGGGCCAGCCAGCCTGGGATACATAAGCTCCAGGCTACCCAAATCACATGGCAAGACTATCTCAAGACACCCAAAACAAAAACAGCTTTTTATTCATCTCCAACAACCTAAACAAACAACTCCCTGATTTGTCCTCACAAGAGTAAAATATCAGCCACCAGATCTCACGCTAGTATGAATCATCTAGCCAAACTTACTGTTGTTGTGCTTCACCTGAAACATATTTAATATAGGATGTCTGATTTATGAAATGGACAGATACGGCCGTGTGTCATTTGAAATAGAGAAACAACTTGCAACTGGACCTACAGTATACCAGCTCGCAAGAACTAAGTTCCACGTCTCCTGCCACCCACCTGCTTCTTTGCATTCAAAGTATATCCTGAAGGATCTGGGGATAGAGCTCAGAGGTGGAACATTTGCCTCACATGCATGAAGCCCCTGGGTTCCTTCCCAGTCACCACCAAAAATCCCTCCACAGACCATCTCCTGGTCCTGCCACTCACCACCTTGCCCCATACCTGGGTGGCTCCTGTATGCCCCTGGGGAGTTATCCAGAATCACAATGCTGGAGAGGTCACTGTGGACCACAGAGAGGTCCTTGATGTAGCTGCCCAACTCCAAAGTGCAGTGCTGGAAGGCAGGGGATTATGCAGTACACTTCCTCCATGCCTCCTCACACCCCACCAGGATAAATACCTTAAACCCAAACCCCTCCCTGGTGGCCTGCCTCCCAGGCCTCACTCTAGACCTGGAGTCCAGCCCCTTACCTGTCTGTAGTATCTTCTCTTGAGAATGCTTCTGCTATTGTCCAGTTTATCTGCCACCGCAGAGCCATAAATCTCCATGCTTGCTGTAAACACCACTAGCTCATACCACTGACTCACCTGAAAAAGATTAGGGGTGAGAGAAGTGACATATGAAGTGATCACTCATTAAGCACAGACTTTTCTTTCAGCCTAGTCTTTCCGGACTTCTGGTAACATCAAATGTCTCTGGGCACACAAAATTCTGCACGCCCTCCCAACTCAGTGTCTGAGGAATCCTACACCCATATAGTTTAGAAATGGAAACATAAAAGAGCAAACACCTGTGGAAAAATAGAATTACATCAGTACCACAAATAAACCCTGTCTACTCAAACTCATTCCTTGTCTTCTTACAGCCTCCCCTCCCCACAACTACCATCACCCGCTTCTCCTCATCCCTTTTTCTTAATCCCCTAAATTCTCAGAGCCCTGTATTCAGTCCTTCATCACAGAAGTTCTTTAGCATTCACACACTCACCACTTCTAAGAAGAAATCCACATGCGGCCTCTTATGTACAAAAAATCGGACAGGATGTTTGTCTATCACCACCTGCAGAGGAACAGGGAAAGACAGGGGAAGTCTTGGGCACCAGGACACAGGCCTAGAGAATACTCTAACCCCCAGGGGCGACTGCTCTGCTTCAAACTGTTACCAGTGCCAGAGCCTGTGAACCAGATGCTCTAGGTCTGGGAAAGGGAACTTGAAACTGGACACTATAACAGATGGAACCATTTCATCACTCCCCACACCCACGCACCTTAAGGATAAAGTCAGGAGGTGTTCCAGGCCGCACAGTGGGCCTCAGGACCCCATCATGGTGGGAGTGAATAAGTGTCTCATCCAGATCCAGCACCAGGATCTTCCTCTTCACCTGGGCTGAACCACAGTGGAAAGGGATAACATGAACTAACCTCCAGACAAACCTGGAATTCCACCCCAAAGACATCAAAGAGTCTTCCCAGGCTGCAAACTCACCTAGGCGATTCCGGGACACAGGAGATAAGGGGAGGATATCATACCGAACAGTTTGGTACTGAATTACCTAAAGGTAGCAAGAAAGAGGATTAGAGCTCTTGACAAGAAAATCTTCCCTAGTAACAGTACCAAGTACCAAATATGCTGGGTATTACATGGTTTAAGATTATTTCACATAATCCCTAAAACAACTGTAATAGAGCTGGAGGAAAAACCAGTATTAGAGCACTTCCCCAGCACCACAAAAACCAATCCAGTAATAATAATAATAATACGATGATCACCTCCCCACTTTTTTACTTTTTTTGAAACAAGGTCTCTCTGGCCTTGAACTCACTATGTAGCCCAGGCTGGCCTGAATTCACAGCAATGCCCTGCCTTTACCTCTGCCTCTTAAATGCTGGGATTACAAGCATGAACCACCAGGCCCGGCTATGACCACCCATTTTAAAGATACAGAATTACAGCTTGGTAGAGTTAAACACCTTGCCCTGAGTCCACACAGTTAACCTTATTTGTTCATCTCCTCAATTAGAATAAAAACTTCACAAGAACATGAATTTTGTCTCAACCATGGCTATTTTCTCATTGCCTATGACATTACAGCAAGGGTGGTCAGTTAATATTAGAATCAGTGAAGTGGCAGAGTCAGGATTATTCCCATGCAGACAGATGCTAGAACCTGCCCTCTTAACCATAATGTTATCTTGCTATGCTGAATAAAGAAACATGTGGGATGGGCCAGAGATTTAGCTCAGTGGTTCCAGGGCCTGCCTCACCAGCACAAGGTCCTGAGTTCAATCGCCAGTACCCACATACAATGCTGGGCGTGGTGACTGACACCCACCAGCAATCAACAGTGCCGGGTGTGGTGACTCACACCTGTAATCCCAGCACTCTGGAGGCAGAGACAGGAGGATTGCTGAGTTCGAGGCTTGCCTGGGCTACATAGTGAGCTCAGGTCCAGCCTGAACTATAAAGTGAGAACCCTGTCTCAAAAAAAAAAGAAACATGTGGGTCCCCACCATCACCCCAAGCATTCTTTGTAGCAACTCCCATAATCTGTGTTTTAGGAAACAAAAGCCTCACACTTGGTAGACAGAGAATAGAAATCAGGAGAGGAGATCCTTGTATCACTAAGGAATAACTGAGGATGAGGGAATCCAGAGGTTGTCAGGTCATTTAAGTTCTTCTGGCTGAAAGCCACCAGGCCTATTTTAACCAGCCACCTGTCCACTTGTGTGTCACCACTAGCCAAGTCACAAGTTGCAAAGAACCTCAGTCCTCTGAAAAGCTTCCTTATCCTGGTACCCAGGGCAAGGTGGAGAACACCAGAATGCCCCACCTGCTGGGGTGACAGGCAGGGTGTACCAAAAGCCAAAGTGAAGTAAGAGTTGTAAGAGGTGAAGAAGGAACAAGAACGTGACCACCTCGGCCTTCTAGCTCTGCTTCCCAAAGTCTTCTCTAAAGACTATTTCCTAACACTCAGAACTCCCCACACAAAGCCTGGCTCCTCTTCTCTTTTATTCTAAAGTACAGACATTCTTCAGTCTATGCTTAGGCCCCAAACCACATAAGACTCAGGCTCCCCCTTTGCAAACCAAAGGCCTTTCTCTCCCTTATCCCAAGGTATCTTGCCCTTCTTTTCTCTCTGGGCCATGATGGGAGGTGCGATGAGGGCTGACACAGCTCGGGTGTCCTGCCTTGCTATCTCGGGTTGCATATGCTGGGCATGTAGGGAATGCTCCAAGCATTTGCCAGAAAAGGAGTGGGGGAGGAAACCATATTGGAAGAAAAGGGAGGACAAGAGGCTATGAGGTCAGTGCTGCCAAAGAACAGTGATTTTGGAGTTACCCACATTCCAACAGATGGACAGGAGCACCACTCTTCATACCCAGAAAACTGATGCACTAGAGGAGAATGGGGGATTCTCAGAAAAAGGTCAGAGAGAAGACAGCAGTCAACACAAAGCAAAACCCAGGAATTGGCTCCACACTCAGCCTCTCTGACCCCAAATTCTTGGCTCCTAGCTCTCCTATCTCAGGGAACTAGCCCCGCTCACAACCACCACCAAACAGAACAGTCCTCACCCTAACCCAGGAAGTAGAAGGAACGGACTGGTAGGGAACCCAAAGGTAAACCACTTTCCGAAACCAATTAAATCAACCAAACAAGGCATGGTGGCTTGTGCCTGTAATCCCAGCAACAGGAGACAGATGCAGGAGGATTGCCACAAGTTCAAAGCTAGCATGGCTACATAGTGAATTCAGGGTCAGAATGAACTACAAAGCAAGACCCTGTCTCAAAAACTAAAAAGCAAAGAAACCAATTAAGTCAACCTCTACTATCACCTAGGTCTTTCCCGGGAATTCTCTTGACCTATGCTGCCCATATTTGATTCTACTCTTTTAGTTTATACTGAAATATGCTGAAGAGTATAGACATCTATATCCCAGCTCAATTTTTCCCAGATTCTCTCAGAGGATCCACCCCACTGATGATGAGAAAAGAAGAGTACATTCATTAAGTTACTGTATGTCATCAGAAGGAGCTTGAACTTGGTTAAAAGCTCCAGGAAGGGAAGCCAGAAGTGCTTGGGAACACCCACAAGTCTCCACTCTTCAGGAATATCCTTTCATAATGCTAGATCCCCTGGAGAAAGCAGCGCCCCTTCAGATGCAAAGCTCTGCAACTGGCTGGCCCCATCTTCTAACAGGAACGCCTAAATTTTAACGTGCTCCCTCCCACAAATAAAGATGCCCATCATAAAAGCATTTTATTCCTAGAGTCTCAAAACTCCATACATAGCCACACTCACATTATGAAGTTAAGTTTCCAGGACTTTTTTTTTTAAGAGTTTCATTGATGAGGCTTTCCTAAGTTCCCATCCACGTTTATTACACATGCCCACCTACCCACCCCTACCCTCAACACAGAAGCTTGTGTCTCCAAGACTAAGCAAACCCAGAGGTTCCAATAGTGGGGTCTTTCACGAATCCACATCAACAGCTCCGGCTGCCAGCAAACAGGTGTTCCCTGCCTCTGTCTCTTTAGCGACAACTCCAGCTTTCTTAAAGAATGCCCCACCCACCACATTAGCCCCCGAGAGTTACTGAATTCGGTCCCTTCTAGACCCACTTAGCTCCTTCCCGACCTTATTTCTATTATAAGGGTTTTCCTCCTCCCACCCCACGCCCTGCTCAGAATACCCTAATTCTCTAGCAGAAAAAAACCCCGCTAGGATTCCTTTCCCAGGCCCGAAAGCCGAATATTTTACGGAAGCCAAGAAAACTGCGGGACAAGGTCCCCACCACCGCCAGCGCCCACCCAGGCTCACCGTGCGGATCTGCCTCCGCAAAAGGTAAATGAAGAAGCTCCACAGCTTGGCGGCGAAGGCCACGAACGTACGCAGCCCCAGCAGACACTGTGTTCGCATCATCCCGATGACCCCGGCACCGCCGGCCCCGGGGCCCCCGCGGCCCAGCTCCGCCAGCCCCCCGGGGGCAGCCCCCCGCCTCCAGGAGGGGGAACGGGGGCCCCGAGCGGCAAGAGAAGCTGCAGAGAAGAGCACGGAGCGAGCGGCTCAAAAAGCCACCCCTGGAGAGGGGAAAGCCCAGAGGAACGGGGAGCTGGGGGACAGGCGTGGGCAGCCCGCGGGGGCCGACATGAGCGGGGAGTGGCACCGACGGTTTCGCGAAGCTTGCAGGTTGAGAAAGGTCGGGATAGGACGGGGTCCTCGGGAGACCAGAAGGGAAGGGGGATGAAGAATTGGGGGAGGGGGTAGTGGGGGAGGG